>JANHFL010009629.1:204439-218873 GCA_032468155.1 Oxyrhabdium leporinum | reverse complement strand
TTCTGTCTCTGTCTCTCTCTGTCTCTCCCCCCTCCTCCCTCTCTCCCTCCCTCCCTCCCTCCCTCTCTCTCTCTCTCTCTCTCACACACACACACACATAAACAATAGCTTTTAATATATCTTTTCCCTCTGTTTATTGACCGCTGCTTGCATTAAGTTCAGGGCAAGGCTGAACATGACTCAGTTATATGTTTCTTTATTAGATGTTACAGATGGAAACACATGGGAAAGATGTAGATCAGCAGCAACACACTGTTGCAATTAGACAGCAGTTGTGTGTATGTTTACAAAAGAATTCATCCCACTCCGAATTAGCCAATTTAATTTGAGTAAAAATATATATTGTAGAATTTGGCAGCAACTCATCATAGAAACTTGAATATGCACAAATGCTCTGTGTCATTTCTCTCCTTGGGAGGAGAACACTGTGTGTTGAGTAGCTCTTAGTACAGATCTCTCCAATCACAGTCTTGTTTCATGTTCCTGAGAAAAGAAATATACCAGTGTCTGCAGTTCAGAAAGAGTTTCGCCATGGGGTAATGGGTGAATTAATCCTTCACAATGGAAATAAAATATTTGTCAAGGAGGTTCATCTTTACTTGGTATACTTTTTAGTTGCCATATCCAGATTTAGAAGGTCTTCAACTTGCCACAGCCTACTTACCATGGCCAACTCACTGCAGGCAACTCGCCATAGCCGCTCACCATGGCCAGCTTACCATGGGACAATTCGTCATGGCCAACTCGCCACAGGACAACTCACCGTGGGACCAGAGTTACACTAATATTGAAGAAATAGTGGAACAGAATCATTAAAGAAAGGATGCCAAAGGAGGGATAAAATGAAATATGAATGACAAAAATTAAAATAATGTTTTTAACTATTTTAAATAATTACATTGAATTGTTGAATCGTCCTACAACGAGTTGTCATGTGGCAAGTTGTCATGTGGTGACTCGGCTGTGGTGAGTTGACTGTGGCGAGATGATCATAGTGAGTTGGCTGCCACGAGTTGTCTCATTCCGATATCCCCTCCAAGCCCTTTCCCCATCTGCACTGTATGGGGTCAGACAAGGAAGACCAGGTTCTTGCAATTAAAACAAGTATATCTTCTATTTCCTTCCCTCTGAAATACACTTGATAGATTATGGTTTGTAAAACAGAGGTTATCCCAGTCGGAGGGCATTTAAAGAACAAAAATGCCTACTTTTTCTTAATATGCGGAAGTCTGCAGAATCTATGATTTGGTTGCACTCTCTGTACCAGCGAACGTGAAGTGGGGTGGAGGCTCTTATTCGACACTCAAACACCACCAGCTGGCCTTTAGTCGCTGTAATATTTTGTGGGCTCTGAAAGATGACCAAAAACATAAAATTAAATTTATAAAGTTAAAGGTGCTGTGCATGGAACAAACTTCTGAATACCAACTCTCTTGTCCCCACAAGAGTATAACAGTTTCCCACTAACTTGAAATTCTTGGACTATCCTATATTTATAGTCAGATTCATATCTCACATTTCTTCTAAGAAAAGGAAATGTGTTGAGGGTGGTCTACATAGAATTTCTTCCTCCATTCCTCCCCTAAGGGTAGAGTGGGTTGAGAGAGGATGACAGGCCCAAAGTCACTCAGTGAATTTCCATGGTTGAGGATAGACATGAACCTGAGTGTCCCCACTCTGCCTCTAGTACTTGAATGACTTCATCACACTGTTTCACACTCCCATAATCAACGACTTTGGAATTATGCAAATACCCAAAAGGATTTTCCTCCCGAATGATTAAGGTAGGAGGCTAAAAACTGGGAAGCTGTGAGTTCTGTTCCCACATTGGACACACAGCCAGCTGGGTGGCCTTTGGGCCAGACACACACTCTCAGCCCTAGGAAGCACACAGTGACAAACCACTCCCAAAAAATCTTGCAAAGAATACTATAAGGACTTGTCCAGGCAGTTGCCAGGAGTCAATACTGACTTGAATGGAAATATTTTTAGCACTCAACCTTGCCGTTTACTTCTTTCTGGGAAATCAAAGATGAACATATCTGATTATTAGATTTGTTATACCTATTTGGGCTGCAAAAACCTAGAGGACCACTAGATGATGGCCAAGAGTTGAGTTTCTGCACATATTTTCTGCTACTTAGTGGTTGTGTGGATGCTTGCAGTCCAAATACAGAAGGCCTACTGCAGATGGGAGTGTCTGTTTTCAAGAAGTGACAGATGGAGAGGGAAAATAAGAACATTTCCATCTAAGTAGCAATGGCGTCTGCACATACCACAGGGAGATTTTTGAATCTAACTTAATACTGAGATTATATATCTTACCTTTATGAACACAGGAGCTGCTTCATAGGCAGATCCAATCATTTGGGAAGGATTCTGCATCTATAAAAGAAATGAAATATGCTGCAATCACAATGCATAATGTGCAAGAGTTCAATGGCTATGTATCCCCACTTGCAGATAAATGTAAAAAACTGTTTTTGAAATTGCTGTACTAGATTATGATGGAAATCTTTTTGTGAATCTTTAAGTACTCTACGGGAATTAATCCCTTTAGCTAGTTTACTAAATTATTTAAAGAAGAATATATATGACAACAACTGTCGTATATTTATGGCTATTCACATGAAATTTGTGCCGTGGATCATTGGCCCCCAACCTTTTGGATACCAGGGACCGGTTCTGTGGACAAAGGTTTTTCTGCGGATTGGAGGGGGCGTGGTTTCGTGTGTTGCCTGCATCCCACGGATGGGACTTCACTTGTTTGCGTGGACTAGTGCCGGTCCATGGACAAGGGATTGGAGACCCTTGCCTTAGATATATCAGTACAATGAGCCTTAAGTAGCCTTGGGTACCAAATTGAAAGATATGCAAAGCTTCGCCCAGTAGTCTGGCATTTGCTCGGTCTATCATCTTTAGAAATTTTGGATATAAATAAAACAAAATAGGAAGGTAGTACAACCTTTAATATCTTCCTCCCAAAATTCTTCTGATAATTTGACTTCTACCTTTAAAAGTTAACTTGCTTCATATAAATGAAAACTATTCCTTTTTCATAAGCATAGTAATATTTGTTTCAGATTAAAATACATTTCAGATTTTAAAAAAGGATAGTTTTTCTTTGAATTGACTTTACAGCAATAATAAGGAAATTGCAGAAGATTAATTTCAAAACTGAATAACTTCCTTTACTTCTAACCTAGCATTATTTTTTATTCAAACTCTTGCCATTATAACTTACAGTGAGTGTTTAACCAATCCAAAAATATCCTGTTTGAACTAATACAAATATTTTGATATCTGTATTTCACCTCCATTCCTAAATTGTCAATCTGTGGTTATCTAACATAACAAAGATCAATTAAATTATATGCTGTAAAACCTAGGAGAGATTATATGTGGGCTAATTCTCAAGTTAACAGTATTTTCTGTGAGCTATAACACCTATTATACTTAGAATTTTTGTAGTCCTGCATAAGCTATGCAACTTACAACAAGCAAAAACAGTCCTAGATTCTGCTTAGCTATATTTAGCTCCTGCAAACTACAGTATGCTGATTCCGTAGCATGCTGCATGCCAGTGGTAGTCAAATCCATAGCAAAAACTGCTACATGACCCAGCACAATATACACAGGTCCAAATCATGTACCTGCTTGCATGAAGACAGAGAAAATGTGTTCAGACACCCTTTCAAGTTGATAAATGGGGGTCTCTTGCTGATGACCATTAACTAACCAAGAGAAATCACTATAGAACTGAAAGCAGATACTTAATTGGATGTAAAACAGGCATTGATATTTTGAAAGTATTCTAAACATTTTTATTTACTTTAGTTTTGACTTAAGGCATGTAACCATAACTGATTACATTTTGTTTAGTAAACCATGGTTAAATAGGTCATGATTTAGTACAATCAACAGCTTCCATGTTAAACTACTGTCAATCAGTAGACTTGATAGATGGTTTGAGATAGGATATATCTACTTAACATAATGTTACTTCTCTAGCCAAGTCAAATTGGTTGAAAGTGACTCAATTTATCTAGGCATTGTGAGCTAACAACAACGATAATAATAGTGGAGACACTGGCAAAAGAAAGCAAAGATAGTACCAATAGTAATAAGTGCCTTGGATGCAATCCCAAGACAACTGGAGCACCACTTGAACACCATTAGCATTGATACATTCACCATCGGTCAATTGCAAAAGGCAGCTTTACTCAGAACAGCTTACATCCTGCAATGATACCTCTAAAACATAAAACCTACCGCAGGTCCTTGGGAAGGACTCTGTAGGTGGATAAAAATGCCAAATCCAGTCTAAATGTCTAGCTGACTGTGTAATCAACCGTAGTCATTCTACTTCTATTTGTAGGCCTTTGTATTTTGTTATTTTCTCAGGTTTTTTTCTTTTTTATTCTACCTCATCAGGTACTGCAACATCCATTAGCCAGACTTTTTTGTCTGTTTTATCAACACCCCAAACTTAACAATTTTTGGTAAGAAAAACAAAAAAGTCTCAATAGTGGACATTGCAGTATCTGGAGACAGAAGAATAAAAGAGAAAGAACTAGAGAAAATAATAAAATAGAAAGACCTGCAAATAGAAGTAGAATGACTGTGGCAAAAGGAAGCAAAGATAGTACTAATAAAAATAGGCAGCTTGGGTGCATTCCCAAAACATCTGGAGCACCAATTGAACGTCATCTGCACTGACAAAATTGCCACCATCAATTGCCAAAGGTAGCTTTACTTGGAACAGACATCCTGTCACATTTTTAATATCATAAAACAACAACATCTGCCTGTCTCAGTTCCCAGATCAAAATGCCAAGTATAGTCTAAACATCTGGCTGACTGTATGAGACCAACCATAATAATAGTAATATATATTAGGATTGGGACAGGTTGGAATTATTAAATAAATAAATATTATTTATAGTGATGATTGGTACCAATCTTGCAGTATGTTGTAATACAAAACAACCTCTGTTAGAATCTCCAAGCCACCAAATGATGTTACTTAAATTTCTTTAATGCCTCAAATTTGGAGGCAGTTTATTAAACAATAATACAGGGGAGACATTATCAATAAGTAATCAGCATATGAAGAAACTTGTACAGCAAATATTTTGATGCATTCAACAGCTTTTTTTATTGTTATAGTCAATTCTGAATGAAAAAGCTAAATAATCTTATGCTCATTAACATCAATTATTATTAATCATTAATGCTGATATAATTAATTATTATGAACATAATATGATTATTATTAATAATTATTAATACTGATATAACTTTTCTATATTTTAAAATCTTCAATGGTCTAAACATTTAGTGTAAATTATCCATGGTTAATACTATAGAAATCTATCAAAACGATATATGTATTGTGTATGTTTCATATGAATTAAGAAAAAAAAGGAAGGAAGAAAAGGAAGAAGGAAGGAAAGAAAGAAAGAAAGAAAGAAAGATGTTGTGGACAGTTTGCACAAACTAATAATCACTTTAATTGATTCTACAATCTATATAGGAACATTCTACTACTTGGTGAATCATGGTGAGAACTGGGTAACTCATAATTTTGCCAACACAACTTTCCAGTGGCACCCTGAATGACTGCATTGTTTACTTTTCAAAAAATGTACAGAGCTCTTCCCTGACAAGGAAACATTCTATCGTACCTTCCTGAAATGTCCTTCTTCTCAAGGAATGCATGTAGAAACTATTGTTCGGAAGACATTTGCTTTTCAATTGAGCATAATTTTATAAAAAGAAATCTATGTAGTCTCTCTCACCACTCTCCCCAACCGTTTGAAAGGCATTTAAATCCAGGGATGTTTTGAATTTTCCATGTCTATACTAAGTCACTGCTTTGATCCAACTGTCCTTTCTTAAATGTCTTTGGAAGAAGATGACAAATGGCTAAGCTCCAGGGAAGGCACATGATGGCTTCTAATCTCCCACTGATTGATGTCCAAGCTAAACCAATTCTGGTTCCAATGGGAGGAGGGTTAAACAGGAAGAGGAGTAAGTCTGGGAAGACAAACTGACATTCCAGCTTGGCTTTGTATTTGAGAGATATCTGAGATTGACATAAATGAAATAATACACAATCATTTTATTGGCCAATAATGTACAATGTAACAGTCTTTGCACTATACTATGCCAATGCCATTGAACACCAAACTCAGAAAATGCAGATACATTTGGTTCTTCCACAAACTCAAGCACTATTTATTCTGGGCTTTGTAGTGTTGTTGTTGTTGTTGTTTTTATTATTATTTAACACTCATGGACAACCCCACCAATTCTGGGTCTAGAGGTAAATCTACATTTATCCATGGCTGGTATAATTTGATTTATGTATTTATTTAAGCAATTTACATAACTCCCCATCTCATAGCAGATGATGCAGAAAATCAAACCAAACCATAATATACAAACTGGATGCTAAAATAATAATCGCAATAATAATGAAGACATGCTCACTTTTAAAAAATAATCCAATTTTAATCTACACAAACCAAACAAATCAACTAATAAGGCTGATTTAACCTCCTTTGGATTTATAGTAAATTCAAAAGTACCACTAAATATTTATGCCTAATTTAAAGCAAATAGGCATGTAGTGAATAATCTTCCCCCAGTTCTTCAGGGAGGGATGTAACACTGATGATGTTACCTAATCAGGTAATGAAATGTTTGTAAGCAAACAACCAAGCTCAAAGAGCTCCAAGGACTCCACAGGATGAAGCTTTGCCTGATGGGACATCTACTGGTACAGGTCTCAGTCATTAGAGGACTATTTTGGTTAGGCATGGGTGGCCTCTGCTTCCAATGCTGCAAGAAATCCTTGGACCTCATTTTTCAAGCATCCATTGAGACTCTTCTGAGTGATAATGCATAGTGTGATCCCGCCATTTTAAGACAGCTACCACTTGAAAACTGCAGTGTATGGCCATCGTAAGCTTAAAACAGTGAAACAAACATCCTTCGTAGCAAAGGAAATAATGGGGGATTTTACAAACAACAATATCCTGAAACATTACAAAAATCACTGCCACCAAATGAAGAAACTCAGCAACTTGTTCAGATATGGCTAATTGCTACAAGGTGTTTTCAATTGCGTTAAATTCCAAATTCCATGTTTGATGCTCATTGGTCATTGCTATAATGCCCCTTGTGTTCTCTTCATTTGACAAGAATAAGTCATGAGTACTCAAAAAAAACCTAAGAAAAAGATAGGTATTGTTCTTTTTCAATGTTAAAAAACCTGTGGGAACAAATACACAGTTGCCTTTAACCTAGAGCTGTGGAAACCTTAGGTTTTCCAGCTTTCCAGCAGTTCCAGTATAGCTCTTCCTAATAAGGGACCTTGGAAATGGAAGTTCAGCCATAGTTGGAGGACTTCAGATTCCATATCTTAGACCAGCATATGAAAAGAGAGTCACACAGATGTTGCTAGAATATAGACCTCTCCCTGAAAAAAGATTGACCTGGTAAATAATTGTATACTTTGATAGGACAGCTGTTCTCCAAAAATTGGAAAACAGCTTTAATTGTCCTGGCTTCAGAAATGTAGATATCAACATCCCATGCTATTTTTCTATCCATTTTGACATTATAAAATTTAACATCTCAATTTCCATTGACTGTGAAGCTTTCTTGACAGAATATAGAAGTGGTTTTCCATTGCTTTACTTCCCAGTCTTTACAAGTCCTAACCAGCCCTGTCCCTGCTTAGCTTCTGAGCCCAAGGTCAGCTATTTGCTATACAATTTTCCACTCTCAATGAATAGGGTAGCATAGCACTAAGGCCAGAGCTAGCAGAACTTTCCCCTGAGGAATGGGTATTATTCTCAGATCACCTACTATTTTTGCCCAGCTGGCAATCCATTGACAAATGGGAGGGATGTTTTAGTTTGAAGCAGGAGCCTTACCATAGCAGGAATACAGCCTTACAGATAAATATCAACACAACCCATGCCCTCAGATCTTAGTAAGTTGAAGTACTTGGTTCCAAATGAATTAGGTACTCTACAAGCAAATTTGGGTTCAGATCCACTTTGTTTCACAACTGCATGTGACTTAATTCCCGGATATGCTTTCAGCAAAAGTAAATGAGCACGCATGGGAGTCTTTTCCTGTGGAATCAGGATGGAGAGTTTATAATACAGAGTACAGGAAGGGTATTGACCTCCTTTTGGATAGTAGCACCTCATTGTTGGTCTTGCTTTGGATAGTGGCGTCTCATTGTAATGGAGCGTTAAAGAGATGGAAACTTCTCCTGGACCATTCTCTGCTTATATTTAGTTGGCAAAACGTTCAATTGCTTTTTAAAGTATAATATTATGAGGAATCAGTCTTTTAGCCCTCTCCAGCCTTGCATTACCCATACTGACTGACGGTCATTCTCCAGAGCTTCCAAAAATACATACCATGTTCATTGTGCAGTACACAGGTAAACTGACTATTTGCATCTTCATTAGATGAAGATCATGGGGGCCTGAGCCAGATTGGGACCACTGCACCTGAGTTACGCAGGAATCTTAATACCTTCCCAGGTAAATTTTATAAAGGAAAAGACCCTTCTGCACTTGCTGTGCACAGATCTTGGCTGGTAAGTCTGTCTGCTTTTTTTTGAATTTCCCTCTTTGAACACAATGAAGCTATATGCCAGAAAGTAAAATAACTCTCGGATGGACCCTACATTTCTTTTTACAAAGTGTTATAAATTACAGGCGGTCCTCGATGTATGGCCCCAATTGGGATTAGAATTTCCATTTCTAAGCAAGGTGGTTAAAAAGTGAATTGTGGCTAATTTTATGACTTTTTTGTGATGGTTGTTAAGCGAATCACATGGTCGAAGAGAATTCAGCTTCCCCACCCACTGACTTTGCTTGTCAGAAGCTTGTTAGAAGAAGATTGCAAATGGTAATCACATGATCCTGAAACCCTACAGCTGTTGTCAGTCCATGTTGGTTACCAAGGTTCTACAATTTCACCATGGGGATAAGGCTACGGTCATAAGTGCAAGGACCAGTCATAAGTCACTTTTTTCAGTGCAGTTGTAACTTCAAATGGTTGCTAAACAAATGGGGGTACATCAAGGACTACCTGTGTCCTATGGTGCATTCCAAAAGGAAGAATAAAAGCCAAATCAGATGTCATGTTACATGTATTTAAAAAAACCCAAAACATTTGCAAAGCCTAGATACAGGCTTTAGAGCCTAGATAGAGATTTTAGAGCAAAGTCCATTTTAATGCCCAGAGTTTGTTCCTATAACAGGAACAATATAAATAAATACAGTAGCCAAATGGCTGTGCCATGTTAACATATTAAAGTAGCAGGATTTAGATTTGAAGCTCTCAAGGCTGCCCATCCATATCTTAAAATGTCATCTGAGCATGTGGAGAGAGCACTCTCTCTAACCACAGCTTGCTCCACATGTTTGTTGTGAAGGAGTAAGACTTCCATTGCTGCATTACAGGGTATGCCTTCCTGGCAGACTTCAGTTTCTAATTTTAGATATTAACTACACTGTCAACAAGCAAAGCAATAGAAGCTTGCGCTTAGTTGATTACAGCTGCTTCTGGAATACTTTCACGTTATTCAAGAGAAGCATTACCCATCTAATGGAACAAAATATACATTATACAAATACTGAGGAACAAAACTGGCCTGTCCTTCCGTGTCCGTGAATATCAGAAGTTTCTATTTTGCTTTGGCAGTAGCCTTGGTATTGTCCTGGTCATGTCCTTGAAAAAAATACCATCCTCTGTACCTAAGGGAGTCTTTTTAGCAAGCTCAGTGTGTTCCACGTAAATCGCAACCTTTACTCGGTGTAATTTTAGACATTAGTGAAGATGACGGAATTAGACTCTACCAGATGAAGAGAGAGGACCTTTGCAATCCAACACCGGGAATATTATAAGGTACATACCGATCATGCTGTTGATAGAAACAATAATGACGACTACCTGAATAGCTGAGATGTTTCCACAATTATGTTATCTCCAAGATGGGGACAAAAGTAATATAAAGAGGGTTAAGAAAATATTACGGAGGGTCCATTGGGGACTTTGTCAGACACCTCAAAAGCAGGCAATCTTTTGAAACTGTTAAGCAACCAGCATTTCTCTTAGTAGTGTAGTGTGTGAAAAGGAATTGCTATAACTTCCTGATAAAGAAGACAGCAGCTTTCAGCAGTATTCTGCAGTTAGTGGTGAATACTCATTATTTAACTTCAAAATATTCCACTGGATAAGATGAATTTGGGAAATCACATTGCAACATGTAGCAATTCTGATGCCTTTTGCAATGAAAGTGTCATCTTTTTGCTGAATATTTATATGAATAGACTGTGTTTAAAAACCTGATATCACATTGTTATAATATAGTTTTATTAAATTATTCTAAATCATGTTCCTGGATGTGAACCAATACTTAAGGATATGTTTTTGAAAGTTCTGATTTTGTCTCATTGGGGAGGTGGGGGGTGTATATAATAATAATAATACAACCCTGGGATTCCATGTTCTTTTCCTCATACAGTCAGAAACCCAATAGTACCACATAAATTAAGACCTCAGGCTTGATCTCTACTCCTGCAATCAACATCAACTGCTTAGAAAGGAAGGAATCTACTGCATCACCAACCTTCTACATCTAATCCCTGCAAATAGTATAGAAGGGTACAATGGCTGATGGCAGCAAAGGCCACTGAGAGATCAAGGACAATCAGGACAATTGTACCACCAACATTACAACTCTTCCAGAGGTCATCAACAATTACAGTCAATTCCATCTCTTGGTTTGAAACCCAACTGAGAAGGTCCAGGTACTTTTTGTCCTCTACAGTCCTTTGAAGCTGCAGTCTAAAATTTTCTAGCACCATCAGCTGGCCAGTGATGGCTTCTTAAGAGTGGGGCACACCTCTGCCTCCTTTATTTTATTTATTTATTTAGCAATCTATATGCATTTTACCAATGCAGTTTTGGATGGGCAGGACCATTCTCACTCATAGTTGCATTCATCACCATATGGACTCACCACAGATCGTCCAGGACAATCTTAACTAGCCAGAGGGAGATAGATTTAAAGGACTGGAATCTGTCCCACTTCCTCCCCTCACATACACTTGAATTGTAATTGAATAGTAGTATAGGGACACAATTAGAAGACAGCTACCTTGCTACCAAATATTTATATCTAGATCTAATACAAACCAACAAAGGGATTCCCAGAGATGTTTTTTTCAAGAGGCAACTGGGGTTTCTTGTTTTTCTTTGAAGACATTTTGCTTCTCATCCAAGAAGCTTCTGAAGAGCTGAAACGAAACGTCTTCAAAGAGAAACACAGTCCAGTTGCCTCTTGAAAAAACACCTTTGGGACTACCATGACCTGGATGATTGAGAATTTCCATAGACATTCAACAAAGGATTCTTAACCTGAAACCACCATAGTTAATTTTGTTTCATCCGTCCATCAAGTTTTCAGCTCTCAGATGTCCAGAGGCAATCTAAGATATTCTTTTATGATAGCAAGTGCTCTAGACTACAACAACACCCATCCTCACGTAACATAAAAAATGATAAAAAAGCTCAGTGTCCTGGCAGTGCAGCTTTTTATTACATTGTTATGAAAGTAAATGAAAGAAGAGAATGCAAGAAAATAAAACAGGATAGGAAAAACTCACAATGTTGTGAGTATGTGTACATATCTAATTTGTATAGTGCTTTTTGAATATCCTTATTGACATTAAAAATTATATTAAAAATAGAAATGTTTTAATGGTGGCACAGTGGTTAGAATGCAGTGTTGCAGGCTAATTCTACCGACTGCCAGCAGTTCTATTCTGACCGGCTTAAGGCAGACTCAGCCTTCCGCTCTTCCGAGGTCAGTAAAATGAGGATCCAGATTGTTGGGGGGCAATATGCTGACTCTGTAAACTGCTTAGAGAAGGCTGTAAAGCACTATGAAGCGGTATATAAGTCTAAGGGCTATTGCTATTAGTTACTGTGGGCCACATAACATGGCCAGACCTCCTCTGCTTTTTGTGTCAACCTGTACTTACTGGTTACATGCATGACTATTGGGGAGAAGATAGTCCTCTGCTGTCTGACATATAGTCCTGCAATTTTTGATGCAAGTGTTAGAGCAAAGTCCACAGTTCATAGGTCAAACAGAATTACAGAGAGAGAGAGAAGGGGGGAGGGGGAGGGAGAGAATTTGTAAAGTAATAATAAGGGACAGAGAAGGTGGTTAGGATAACAAATAATATATACAGGTAGTCCTCAACTTGAGCCCAAAATTTCTGTTAAGCAACAGAGTTGTCAAGTAAGCTTGCCTCATTTTACAACCTTTGTTGTCACAGTTGTTAAGTGAATAACTGCAGTTGCTAAGTTCGTAACACAGTTGTTAAGTGACTCTGGCTTCCCTATTGACTTTGCTTCTCAGAAGGCTGCAAAATGGGATCACATGACTCCAGGGCACTGCAACCATCATAAATACATGCCAATCGCCAAGTATCCAAATTTTGATCAAGTGACCATACTGCAACAGTTGTAAGTGTGAAAAATGGTCCTAAGTCATTCTTTTCAGTGCCATTGCAACTTTGAATGGTCACCAATCAAATGGTTGTAAGTCGAGAACTATCTGTATTGGATTATCAGGAAATCTGAGAAGGAGTCACAGCTAAACCCCTAGCTAAAATGAGGTTCAGTGAGTAGGGACAGTTAGGAGGTTCTATTTTATTTCCAAAATATACAAGGTAGTCTCTTCGTTAACCTTCAAAAAACAGAAGCAGAATAACAGAATAAGAAAGTTTGAAGAGACCTTGGAGGTCTTCTAATCTAACCCCCTGCTCATGCAGGAAACCCTATACCATTTCAGACAAGTGGTTGTCCAATGTCTTCTTAAAAACCTCCAATGTTGGAGCACCCACAACTTCTGGAGGCAAGTCATTCCACTTAGTAATTGCTCTCGCTGTCAGGAAATTTATTAGTTTTAGGCTAGTTCTCTCTTTGATTAGTTTCCATCCATTGCTTCTTGCCCTGCCTTCAGGTGCTTTGGAGAATAGCTTGACCTTCTTTGTGGCAGCCCCTCAAATATTGGAACACTGCTATCATGTTTCCTCTAGCCCTTCTTTTATTAAACTAGACATACTCAATTCCTGCAACCATTCTTCATATATTTTAGCCTTCAGTCCCCTAATCATCTTTGTTGTTCTTCTCTGCACTCTTTCTAGAGCTTCAATATCCTTCTTGTATTGTGGTGACGGAATCTTTTATCACTGTTACTCGCTGGAGACAAAACTGAAATGAACTACAGTAATATTCTACAACATGGGGAGGTAGGCATTTAACATTTAGAGCATACGTCCATTTCCGAGTTGTAAACATTTTACTTCCACAATAAATAAATCATGGGATAGGAGATATCTAATTATCTGATATCTGATCTACCACCCTCCAGCATGTCCTTGGCCACTGCTTGATTCAGGATGCTGGTCTAATCCATAGCCAGGTTCTGCAGGACTCTCCTCATGCTCTTGTAACCTGAAAATCACAGCTCTCGATTCCATATCCTGGCTCAAACCTGAATAGCCCTATTGACAGGCTCCACTTCCCATTTTGCGATAATTTGTCACACTTAGCTTGGTAGTCCAATACCTATGCCAGTTATGTGGGTCAAACTTCAACCCTTACGCTGCAAACATTTGAGACAAAATTTAATTTAGATGCAAGCTATTTAGGGCTTCCAGATGGTATATCAGGTTCCATGGCTTGCAGAGGAAATTAGAAAACCAGAATTGTTTCTTTCTGCAGAAGATAAATAATATGTTCCCCATAACTCACATTTGCTAAACTGGCATAAACAGCACCTGCTCAGCTCCTGAGAAGCTGCCGAGAGTGGATCTTATACACAGCACATTGCAGTAATGTTATCTTCCGCTTCAAAGAACTACGAAAAAAGGCTGAACACGAAGAAAACTCTTGCAAGCATCCCATCAGTTGCCTACGGGCAACCACTATTTGTATTTTTCTGTTCCGGAAAATTTCATGGATGTCTCCTGTTCTGAGCTTAATCCAAGATTCCTTTGTGAATGTATTACTTATTTTAGTATTGGAAAATGGTTTAATAATCAAAAGCCAGCTTGATGCGTAGTGGCACACTGCTGAATTAGATCTCATCTGACATGTGAACATATAAAACATTTAAAAAAATAATCTCTAGATATTACTGACTCAAAAAATAAAAAGATAAAACTTGCGAAAACTATTCTAGCCAGGTGAACATTCAGATGGATTAAAAGGATCCTACTTTTGTCAAATAGGGACGATGCTAATGTACATGCCTTAAAGGTCATGCCTTAATTGAAATCTACACCAGTTTCATCCAGCCATAGGTGGAATTTATAATGAT
>JANHFL010009629.1:172912-188615 GCA_032468155.1 Oxyrhabdium leporinum | reverse complement strand
TGTCCGTGTGTTTCTGGTACCATGCAGATGAGGAGTCCGGTGATCCTTTAGGGGGTATCGTGATCCGTCACCAGTCCCCATCCCGAAAGGGACAAAGCAAACCCCACATCTATTTCTCTATATAATCATTCAGTTCTTCATGTCAACTTGCTATAACATATTCAGTTAATCATCATTAAAAACTCTGGCTTAACCTTTTCTACAATCAGGCCAACATGTGATCAAGGGCAGAGGTCCCCAACATCCAGGGCTATGGACCAGTATCGGTCTATGGCCTGTTAGGAACCGGGCCGCACAGCTGGAGGTGAGCAGTGAGCAAGTTAGTGAAACCAAAATCATACCACCACCCCCAGTTTGTGGAAAAAATGTCATCCACGAAATTGGTCCCTGGTGTCACAAAAGTTGGGGACCGCTGACTTGGGTATCATATAGAATCTGCCCATTGATTAGTGATGTCTGCACCTGCTTTCCAACTTTGTTAACTTTATTCCACAAATTCTATAATTTTAGTGATTGCTTCTATGCGTTTCTGAGGCCTGAGCACATGAAAGGCAGTAACAAAGAAATGGATCTTCTAGTCAGTCAACCTCATTTTTATATTTAATCAGCTTTCATGTTTTGACTTTACAGTGCGATTTCACTTTCTTTGAAAAGTAATGGGGTTTATATTTAATTGCATTTTCAAGATCTTCCTTTTATAGATCCATGTTGAACATAAAGTGATTCAGAGCAAGGAAATCCAACTAAGGCTTCATTCTAACATTGTTA
Organism: Oxyrhabdium leporinum; assembly: GCA_032468155.1. Taxonomy (NCBI): domain Eukaryota; kingdom Metazoa; phylum Chordata; class Lepidosauria; order Squamata; family Cyclocoridae; genus Oxyrhabdium; species Oxyrhabdium leporinum. The sequence goes on along the minus strand of JANHFL010009629.1, from coordinate 187,847 downwards.
AGTTGTGTCTTTCCTGGAATATGTTCTTAGATTCTTTTTAACTGCATGGTAGAGATATTGATGTGATTGGGTTTGGTGTAATAGTGAATGCTTATTAAACTCAACTCTAGGACTGCAAGGGAATGTAAGTAAAATGGTTAACTCCCCTCTTTCTGCAAGGAACAACTTCTGTTTTAGTGCAAGATGTTGTAAGTGCAGGTGACAGTCAAAAAGCATTTTGACCATTGTAAATTTCCTATTAGATGGATGGAAGGAGAAACAGATTATCCATCCTGTATTGGGTGGGAGGGGCATTGGAATGTCAAATCTGGCTCGTAAGTCCCATTTTCAGCAGTCCATTTTAATTTCGAATAGTTGCTAAATAACTGGTTACAAGTTGACCATAAGTTGAGCTGTATGTTTTTTTTAAACAAAAGCATTTCCAATAATTAAAGACTCTGGACCTCTACATGAAAAACCAATTGTTGTGACATTATCTCCAAAGCATTGAAGGATCTTCTGAAACACCTCTGCAATATGGTTCTAGGTAACTCTCCCTAAACCCACCCACTCACATATTGTGGTGCATCAGCCAATGTTAGACATTTTGCATTCTAAGATGTTGCTGCAAGGTGTTGTGCCACTGCCAATAAGCACATAAATGCTTAAAAGAGGAAATGTACATGCAACTGTGGGTATCCACGCCAGGCAGAGCCAAAGCCCATTAAAAATAATGTTAACTGAAGGCTTGTAAAGATGGAAAACTGTAAATAATCCCTTAATGGAATATTTAGAATTCACAGTATCAACTTTTCCTAATGGAACATGCTGTTCATTTACTAGGTCTGTTTTTGTAACAGCAGCTTGTTATTGTTAAAACACCGGTAGGTTTGAAAATATGACAGCTTCTGTTGAATGTCTTCTCCTGTTCTCTGTTTGCAGCGACTGAAAGTAAAAGATTTGGCATTTGAATGTGACATCACAGAGGTTTCATCTCCTCCACTGAAAAGTGGTTAAGGCAAGAAGAAAACGATAGAATACTAAGGAAGTAATTTGATCACATATGTACTCTACTGGATTTAGAGTAACTAACTATTGTAGAGTTTTTGTGGCAACTATATTTGACAACTAACTGACTAACTGACTAACTAACTAACTAACTAACTAACTAACTAACTAACTAACTAACTAACTAACTAACTAACTAACTATTCTTTAGCAAAACAAATTACTCTGTTAAATAATGCATTTTGCTCTGTGGTCCTTCAAGAAACTTTACCAAATTTCTTTCTGCCACCAAAACATACTTTCATTTATTTCATTCCTTTAATCATAATTGGTTTTGTTGCCATTCTTTTGCATTAACTGTCTTTTAAAAAAGGAATCAGAAAATATCTGGTCTAGACTTACTATGCTCATGTACTCTCATTTAGTGTCTTTCTGAAAACCACAGGGCCCAAACGGATTATATATTAATCTTGGGATAAACATAGCGAGTCAGATTGATATTTTTAACTGTAGACCTTACATTTTATTTTTAACAGGGCAGGAGACAATCTGATTTAAGATCACAGCATGCAGAGGTGCTAAGAGACAGCAAATGGTGCAGAGTCATCCAAGAAGCTACATGGCTAAACAAAGATTTGCACTCACACTAGGCTTTAGCTAGTAGTTTTAAATGGTGCCGAAGCATTTAAGTCAAATATACCAAGAAGATAAAATGAACATCATGTTGCTTAAATCCCATTGAAAGAAACTTTCATTGGGCACTTTGCTTCTTGCTATAAGTATTTACATATGTTCAATATTTGATGAAGAGATGCAGTGAGTCAGTGGTATAATGATGCTGGAGATTGTCTCTGCTTCAGCGGTTCAAGTCTTAGCATTGTGTGGCAAGGTGAGCACCCGTCACTCGCTTTAGCTTCTGTGCACCTAACAGCTCAAAAGCATATTCAATGTGAGTAGATAAATAGGTACACTTTGGTAGGGTTGGTCTTGGTGTTCTGTTCAGGCTGTCAGATTCCTGGCAACTTGTAACCTTCCCGGTTACAGCATCTGTTTATGAGGTGGCTCTGCGGAAGGGAGGGGCCTAGGATGACACTGCAGGAAAACTGCTCCTCTTTCTTTCTAGTGTGAAGCCAGTTCGCCCTCTTGTGGCACACCTTGGAAAGTGTGTGAGCATGTCCTACAACAGAGCTGCCAAATCGGCAGTCAAGCTACTACTCTGCAATAGCATTGTGGTCTCCTGGATAATGTAACAACACCATACACTAATAATAATAATATTTGATTGGTCCTGCATCAGTATTGGCATACATGTATGAACAATTGTGGACTATGTATCATAAGCAGAACTTTAATGTCTGATCAGAATCACTTGATGGATTAGTGTTGATCGAGTTCAAACGTTTACCTATAATTCATATGCTGTGATATGTAATAATAATATCAAGTGCACCCATGTTTTCCTGGATTGCCATAACAATGATTTTAAAATCTATTTTCCAATGTTCTTTGATTATCAGATCTTAATTAATGACTCCAAATTATGATCGCAATATCCCATTCAGTCTTTCACAGAGACAAAGGGAAGAGGAAGCTGATTTTAGAGACATAGGGCCAGAACTGTTCTGACCCAGCCTTCACGAGCCCCACTCAATAGCTTACTCATGAGGAAAAACCCCTTTTTATTTAGAAATGCAGGAATTCACAGCATTCACTGACAAAACTCCAGGTCACACATCCGTAGGTGATTCACAAGCCTCTCTGAATCTCTGAGTTCCCCACAGGGAGACCCAATTAGCCCTTCAATCCTAGCATAAAGAGTCCTGACCGACCTGGATAGTGGCAAGGAAATCCTGGCAAGGAATCAACTGGAGGGAACTCTTCTGGAGCATGAACAGATGTCTCTGACAATCATACCTCCCACACCCCTCATTCTTATATCCCAGCCAGGAAGGGGCTTGTTAACATCTCCTTCTTTTCCTGGATAAGCTGGCCCTCAGTCCTGTATTGCTCTCCTCTGCGCTTCTACACATCTGCGTCAGGGTCCAGATGTTCCTCTCCCTCGCTCAGCTCAGCCCCCCAAAACAGCTGTCTCTCAGCCTGAGTAGCTGGGCTCTGCTCTGCATCTGGCTCTGAGACCTCCTTCTCCTCAGAGCCTTCCGATGGTAACCCAGGCACCCACTCCATCTCCTCTGACTCATCTGACTTGACTGCCATCTCCACTGGCAGTCGACGAACTACAACAAGAACATCCAGAGTCTGTAGTTGGAACAATGAACAGAAAGAAGGAAATGCTCAGAGGATTGTAAAGAGTAAACCTGAGTGTAAGGAGACACAATGGGAGACAGGTGCTAGTTCAGGGGTCCCCAACCTTTCCCGGGGATGGTTCTGTGTGAACAGCAGGTGTGTGGAAGAAGGCACGCACCTCAATTTGTGCAAGCAGCAGGTGCTTCTGCCTGCTATCCACACAAATGGAGGTTTGTATGTGTGCATGCTCACCCCTCACTTGCACAGCCTGGTTCCAAACGGGCTCCAGCCCAGAAGTGGTCCTGGCTCGGGGGTTGGGGACCCCTGTGCTAGTTGACTTGTGGCCAGAGAGCTTTGAACTTAAGCACCAGTACTTTAATTGGCCTCTGGCTCATATAGGAAGCCAGTGAAGAGCTTTGTACTGTAATGAGATGTGGGAATAGCAAGGCAGGTCTAGAGTATCCTGAATAGCACCATTTGAGACTAAAAACGAGATGCAAAAAAGGACCAGGCAACCACTAAGCAGTAGTTACCTGTTAGTTGGTTGCTAAGGTCTTCTGATACTGGTTATTGTCTTCTGTTTTTTAGCATCGCAATTTACATACATGATTATGAATGTTGTTTCATAGATGTCTTTCATAGTTGTCTGGAATGGTACTGCTTCCTCCCTCTTTGGTTGGCCTCAGATTGGGAAGGCCACTGATGTTAATTTGCCTGTCTTGATATTGGAGACCTCAACATCATCTGGTATTGCATTGCATTGCATTGCATTGTATTGCATTCCCTCCCCTCCCATTTATTATTGTTTATTTATTATTGTGTGTGTATTAAAATGGTAAGGTGCCATACAAAGAGTTTGAGTCCTTATATGTTTTTTGAATGGTGCCCAGCAGAATTTTGAATGTGGGTTAGACAGCAATTAGCCTCTGCAATGAGGAATTAGCAAATGAAGTTAATAAAGAAAGGAAATTTCCCACTGCAAAATTACCAATGACCTGTGTACTGCGGCCTGATAGGGAGCTTAAATAAAACAAAGATAAGATGAAAAGCAGGAGTGGTGGACTTGAATTGCTTCCTCAGCCACAAATCTTGGTATCGTTTCCATACTTTGTAGACTTTCTCTCTCTTTTAAAATATTCCATAAATATTGATGCACTTACTTGTTCTTTTGCTATTGCATCACTTTATTTAAAGTACAGAGACCAGGGAAGGAAATTTCCTGCTGTTGATCCTACAAATATTCGCAATCTGTGTTTCTGCAAAAGATTTGTCATTTCTAAAAAGTAATTTAATTTATAAACAGAGATCAGAATTGATAGGGAAATAGGAAAATACAAACTGAATCAGTTCATGGTATATTATATTTTTTTTCCTCCCTTGGCATGTCATAATCCAAAATTATGTTAAGGATATTTCTGCAGAGATGAGTTAGCTTCAGAATATGATGACGCATGACCCTTTAAATAACTATTGTATGCTGAGGCACATCACCTAATTAAATCTGATATCAGAATTAGGAAGGGGAGAAGTCTGATGCAATAAACTACAGTAATCTGTGATTAAGCAGAAAATGTCAACCTAAGGTGGAATTAGAGAAGCTGAGTACCAGGCAATACTTTCTTTGATCAGAGAATCCCATTGAGAAAAGACATTTCCAAGACTAGGGAATGATGAAGTAAGGCAAGAATTCGCCTTCACCCTACTTTATAAACATGGCATTAATTCTAACTGGCTTAGTGTTGCCATGTACAGTTCAGCCTGGCCATAAATCGCATGCGGGTGGGAGTGAACATTCTGATTACGAGATGCTCTGTAGCTCACAGAATTCAGGGGGACCAGTTTCTGTCAGCCATGTTTTCCCCTTAGATTTGTCTACCAGCTTCTGGCCAGTTTATAGAGAAGAGCAAAAACAAAAAGAAAATTTTAGTTCACAGTAGGACTAAAATATAAATTATTGAAACCATAATATGTCTGGGTGTTTTAGAAGTCGGAATGATACTTTGGAAGACAAAAAAAAATCCGAGTTGGAAAAGACCAAAGTAGGGATAGATAACTCATAATAGCTTTCAGTTGGTTCCCTGTGTTCTTTTAAGGCAAGCAGATGTAAAAAGTTGGATCATGATTTTTAAGATGTTGAAAGCTATGGATTGATAAGATTTTACCCCTTTCCCCTCTTTAAAACCTAGTTGCATCAAAACTGAAACTGGTGCTTTTTGAAAGAGATTGGAGGGTCAAAATGAGTACCTTAAGCATAATCGTAAGTACCCATTTCATACCTCAAACCCCTCAGTCCCACAAAGAATGTCAAAGTCTGGCTCCCCCAATTCTGGTGACATTATCCTAGCTATACCTGTTAGACTACATGGAAACTCCATAATATTACAGTACAGCTCTTGGTCATAAAATGTTGCCCATGCTACTATAAGGCTGTATAGCCATTTAGCAGTAGCACTTAGACTTATATGCCGCTTTACAGTGCTTTACAGCCCTCTCTAAATGGTTTATATTTCTTCCCACTTGTATCCTTTCATACAAACACTTCACCCTTGCTTCTCTGTTACAGTCCTGCAGTGTCAGACCCTACTAAAGTTGCTGGTTTCCTCCAAGGAAATAAATTGGCTGAGATGAATTGGTTTCTTGCCATCAGTGGCATTTAAAAACCACCAACTTGTTCCCAGGCCAGGAACTGACTGTATTGATCAGATGATCTAGGAGAAAAGGATGGTGAGGGTGGAACCATATTTTTGGCACCAGAGGCCCCTGCAATATTGATGCTCCAACTTTGCTATTGGTAAATGTTTTTATTTTTCTCTTTCTAATCTAATGGTTCCTCAAAACTCATTATTTTAGAATGTCAGCACTTTGGCAATATTAAATCTCGGTCTTGCAGAAGAAGAAGTCTGATTTTATAAATGTTATACATAAATGTAGTTTGAATGTACCTTTAGCAAGCCATTTGAAAAATAGTAATTCCCCTTTACTCTCCCTATAAAACAGAAACAAAATCACCTTGTTACAAAAGTATAGATGAAATATAAGCTTACAGCCTGGAGAATAAGCAAATAATGAGGAGATAACATTCTTTGTCCCTTGCCATTACTCCATTTCATTGTTTCACTGCCTAACCTGCCTCTGAATCAGCAATTTGACTTTTGGAAGTTGCACAACAGATCTGGAAAAGGGAGTTAGCATGCCAATATTGTGTTCAGAGAGGAAAAGTTCCAGGATGTCCCTGTGACCTGTTGTGCTAATGGTCTGTGTCTATCAGCCATCTGGTCCTAAGAAATGATTCCCTAATAGGAATAATTAAACAAATATCACTGGAATACCAATAGAATCTTTACACTTTCATTGCAGTGGCTTTGTCAAAGTTCACAGAATTCAGCTATCTTGATCAAGACAAGACTGTTTATGTGACCAAACTTAAGCTGACAGCGTCCAGTGACAGCTGCAAGATGCATAACATTTGTTACACATTGACACCTCTTATATTGGAAGCCAAATCAGGTGACCAGAGATTGATACGTTCAGAAATGTGCTTGTTAGCTGTTTTAGGCTGTTCCTCTCTGCTCTCTACTCAGGCTTGTCTGATATTCTTCTGTTGTTATTTTAATAAAAAAGCTGGACCCCATAATGACCACCTGAATTCTGAAGTTTTCAATTAGGAGGGGCTTTAAGGGAAGAAAAGATGAGGATTTAAAATTTGTATTCTGGTGGGCATCTCTTCTTCTCCACTTATGTTTAGCCATGGGATAAAATTATATAAGCTTTGTCTGCCTTGGTTTGATCTTCAGATTGTACCTGAATCTGAATCTCAATTATAGGATTGTGGCAAAACATGTTATATATAAATCTGCTATTGTTACAAAGAAGGAGGAAAGAAGGATGAAGGGAAAATTAACAAAATATTCAGAATTAAAACAAAACAGAATCAAGCATTATCCAATTCCTTGGAATAACCCTAATCTTTACATCCCATAAAGCTCTGTTTCTGCTCTGCCCTCCTTCCAAGATGCTGTTGCTTTCAAGATAACTTGGGCTGATTGGTGTTGAGTCTCACAAAATAGACCAATAACTATGTTATTTTTTAATACTTTTTAAACAGGCTTTTTTAATACTTTGGAAAATTATTCCATTTACAAATGCATCTGATAGGTTATATTGTATAGTTACTGAAATAGATATTTCAGACATCCCTTATCTCTTGCTGCTTGCAGTCAGTTATCTCTGCACCAGCATCATAGTCTTAACCACTAAGACTCTGGTGTTTGTACCATTTTGAACAGAACTGGAAAATAATAATGTCAAGAAAAGCAGTTTGTTCAGAAAAGGCCCTGCCAGACTATTTAAAGAGTTGTAGACAAGTACTACTCTACAGTCCTAATATTTTATTTTTCTTAACAGCTAAGGATAGTCTTATTATTACAAAGGACTCCCGTTTTGACCGGGGAGAAAGGATTAGGAATGAAAACAATGAAAAGGAAATGGCATTTGGCAATTGTATAGGCGAGAACCATGATGGCGATCCTATGGCACACATGGCAGAGGCGGCACACAGAGCACTCTCTGTGGGCATGTGAACCGTCGCCCCAGCTCAGCTCCGCCGTGCATGCGTGCGTGGCTCCTGCCGGCCAGCTGGTCTTCGGGTCTCTGCTGCGCATGTGCAGGGCACATGCACAGGGGGCAGGGCATATGCGCAGGAGGTGTGTGTATGCACAGGAATGCGCGAGGGCATGCGTGCATATGCAGTGGGCACATGTGCATGCACAGGGGGCAGGGCGCATGTGCATTTTTCTAAGGAAGGCAGCATGTCAGATTCTCATCTTGAAAAAAGGAGAAAAACAGATCCAGGAAACTACAGACCAATCAGGCTGACAGTAATACCTAGGAAGATCCTGGAAAAGATAATCAAGTAACAGATCTGCGAACACCCTAGAGGCAAAGAAAGTTATAATCAGAAGCCAATGTGGGTTTGTCAAAAACAGATCATGCCAAACAAATCTTATTTCTTTGACAAGGTGATTAAATTAGTGGAGCAGTGAAATGCTGTGGACATAGTATACTTGTATTTCAGTAAGGCATTTGACCACAACCTATTTCTTGGTAACTTAGAAAAATGTGGGATAGACAGCATCACCACCAGATGGATTTGTAACTGGCTGACAAACTGCACTCAAATGTAGTCTTTAATTGAATTCAGTACATCTACATGGAAAGAAATAAGCAGTGGGGTACTTCCAGATTCTGTTTTAGGCCCAGTACTCTTCAATATCTTCATTAACAATTTAGATAAGGGAATAAGGAGGGGAACTCACCAAACTGGCAAGAATAACCAACACCTCAGAAGATAGGCTCAAGATCCAGATGGATCTCAATAGTCTTGAAACCTGGGCTCTATCTAGCAAAATGAAATTCAATGGCAAGAAAAGTAAGATTTTACACTTAGGCAAGAGAAACCAAATGTACAGGTACATATTTGGTGAAACTTAGCTCAATAGCAGTAACCGTGAGAGGGATCTTGGAGTCCTAGTGGACAGTCACTTGAATATGAACCAGCAGTTACTGCAGCTGCCAAAAAATCCTAGACTGCATTAACAGAGAGAGAGAATCAAGATCATGTGAAGTGTTAGTACTGCTTTGTAATGCCTTGGTAAGATCACACTTGGAAGTTTTGGTCACCACAATGTAAAAAAGATGTAGAGACTCTAGAAAGAGTGAAGAGAAGAGCAACAAAGATGATTAGGAGGGTGGAGGCTAACACATATGAAGAATGGTTATAGGAATTGGGTATATCTAGTCTAGTGAAAAGGACTAGGGGTGACATGATAACAGTGTTCCAATATTTGAAGGGCCACCACAAAAAAAGGGGGGTCAAACAATTTTCCAAAGCACCAGAAGGCAAGTCAAAAAGCAATGGATGGAAAATAATCAAGGAGAGAACCAACTTAGAACTGAGGAGAAATTTCCTGACAGTAAGAACAATTACCCAGTGGAATGGCTTGACTTCAGAAGTTGTGGGTGCTCTATCACTGGAGGTTTTTAAGAACAACTGTTTGTTTGAAATGATATAGGGTCTCTTGCTTGAGCAGGGGGTTGGACTAGAAGACCTCCAAGGTTCCTTCCAACTCTGTTTTTCTGCTCTGTTTTTGATAGAAAGCATCTGAGTTCATTAGTCTGGTGTCTGGTGGTATCAATCAAATGAAACCAGAGCTAAGAAGAACCTTAATAGCCAGAGTTTTGAATTAATTAAGCAAATACGTAATGATAGTAAAGCAGATTTCCAGTAACTGAGAAAAAAGTTGTAAAAACAAATAACAGGAAACAGTGCAGCCTGATGATTTTACCTTTATTATCTAGCTTAGAAATGTCCAACAGAAGAATTCATTACTATCAGTCAGATGTGAAGGATTAATTGGAAAGAAGTATAAAAGGGAACTTATCAGAAGTCACTTCAGCTGTGAGTTATTATTGCATAAATCTCAATTAAGAAAAAATGTATTAACAATTTAGCTAGGTTATCACTACTGGGATGCTTTTGAGCTAGTTTTGACTCCTGGCAACAACCTGGACAAGGCTTAATGAGGTTGTCTTAATGAGGTTGCTGTTGAATCCATACACTTGCACATTAATGAGATAATCCTGTGAGAATGTATTCAGGAAAAAAAATCCTATTCTGTTCAATGAGGCATTCTTCCAAAAAAGTGTATATATAGCTTTGCTGCAAGAATTTATCAGTAGTTAAACTACAACAAGTCTGTACATTGCTTTTAATAATAAATGTACTTCAGAAATTAAAGCCAACAATTATTTAATGGAAATTTATATGGAAAGAATGTAATGTCCCCTGTACTCTTTACACTTTTTCAGGAGTTGTTTTCTTTGGTCACCAAAATAGTTTTTGCTACATCTGGAGTAACTCCATTTTCATACTATTGCCATTGCAATATCTATTGTAATGTGCCCGTCAGCCCTTATTGTTCTTGTACCACTTGTGATACAAGCAGTTGTTGTGGAGTTTTAGCAAAAAATAACTTGTCTGGAAGGAAAAACTTCTAGAGCTGTTTTGCAGAAACTCAGAAAGTTAGTTACTTCAACAAAATTATATCAATCCTTAGGTGGCTCCCAACCCAGGCAAACATTATTTATACCTCAACATATGCTAGCCTAAAAATAAAAGTAACTTTATTTATAGAGGTTAAGCTTTCAGGTTTGCCTTTGTTTTCCATCTGTTCTCTTCTTTTTTCTTTCTTCTTTCTGTCAGGTACAGACACACAACTGATTACATTGGTGGCTGATTTATATATCTGTTGCCCACAGCTGGAATGTGATAGCTTTGAAGCCATCAGTCTTAATTTAATAAGGGCCTTTTTCTTTAGTTTGAGTCATACTGCAGTGCAGCTATCACCTTCAAAATTCCCATGGGGACTCCAAAAGAAGAGATAAAGGGAAAACAGCCTTCATGAAGATTATGGTGTCAGAATAACATGCTGAGATACTCACATAGCTGAATGAAACTCTAGCATATTTAGGCAGACATCTGAGAAAATATGGGATTTGTACCATCAGGCCTACAAGAAATAAAATTAGCTGGCTTGAGCTGTGATAACATGTCACAACAAAAACAAGGAGATGGTGTGACAAATTGGAGGTGCTCTTACTGTACTGACTTCCTAGCTGCATGACAGCACCTCTGAGTGCTTGATTTCATTACAAGAATGGTTGTGGATTTTCCCAGACTGCTAGTATCTTCTCCATAGGATTAAAAATAAGAGTTCATGATCCCAACAACAGCCATGGGCTTCTTCAGGTCAAAATGGGCCACCTCATATGGCTAACTTTCCTTTAAATCTGATGTTGACCTTGGAAAAAATGAGTTATTACCTGGTTCTGGGGTACATATCACTTCCTCATGACCAGGATTAATTAGAGCTAGCAATCTTTTCAGGAAGGAGTCCATTAAGAATACACAGCAGATGGTGGTTGAGGGGTTTCCCAGAAATGTTGAGAGTACCTGTCTGGAATTATTTTCAGCGAAATGCAGTGGGCAAAACTCAAACAACTTATAATCAATTGTGTTGGTATTACGATTGATTTCATCTTTTATGAGCTGGTGGAGTTTCCATGGTGCTCATGTACAATATTGAGCATCTTTTGAGTGATATCACTTCATGTCTCTTCATGCAAATCATGGGGCTGAAGTAATTTGACATATCCAATTAGCAATGAACTGTGCAGTATAAAGAATTTGGTTACAAGAATGCTAGATCTCTAAGCTTCTTACCTCAAAAGAAGTACCTGAAGTAACTATAATAAATAGCTGAAGGAAGCTAGGGAAAGTCTTTATGTATTGTGTACCCTGCTTTTGAGATGAATAGCAGTTTTTCTTATCTTTCTTTGATCTGATTGACCAGGAACACATCTCTATCTCTATCTCTCTGTTTACAATGCTACCTGCTGTGTTGCATGTGTGAGAACCATTCTTGTTTAAATTTGGTTAAACTTCTACTGTGTAAATATACTGCTAGCTTTGCCGTCACTGCCTATTCTCCAGATTTACATTCCAATCAGATATTGTCCAAATTACTTTATGTCTTTCTTCCAGTGTTGAACAAAAATTATGGAAAGACGTACATACAGTAATACAAAGCAGAAAATCTTGAAACTCAAATTTGAAATAAAACCATAACTTTTTTTATTAGATATAATCTGGGGGGATAACAGTTTTTGTTTATTGAAAGAACTTCTGTGTATTCCATCATACAATGGCAAAGCTGGTAGAAAACAGCCTATGCCTTTATAATTCCATCAAGCATCATTAGAAAGGTTTCAAATAATGTATGATTTGTTGTCTAGACCCAAGATATTTATATGGAAGACTGTCCTTGACCGAGCAAAGGAATAGTCAGTCTTCCTAGGGAGCTTAGGTTCCCCCTGTTCCCTCATAAACTATACAGTTTGAGGATAAATGCTCAGGAAAGAAGGAAAGAGGAACAAAAGCTTTCCTATACACATCTAAGCAGGAGTTCCAGATGATACATTTCCATCCCTCCTCTCTGCAATAAAATGTATCCAAATTCAAAAGTTTACTCAAGGAGTAATATGCAGCCAGTTTAGTTAGGCTGACCGTATTGACTTTCTTTTAAAAAAATATCTGTACATTTGACTTTTTGGTTTTCAAAGGGAAGTTTTCATTAAAACCTTCCCTATGTTCAAGAAACACCAACAAGTTGTGTTGTTTCAGGATTTTGTTAAGGTTTCCGAAGTTCTGAATTTTTCTGAATTTTAGCTAGAAAGATCCTAAGTATCACTTTTTTATTTCCTAGATCTGAGCCAAAGGGAGAAGTCTTAGTAGAAAGGCTAAGAACCAGTGGTGGGTGGCTGCATGGTCGGAGAGGTTCAGGCGAACCTCTAGCTGTGATCACTGGCTGGGCCTGCCCACCCATCCGCCCTTGTGCTATGCTTTCCCTAAATGACTAACTTTCCCCCCCATCCACGCCGCCCAGGTGAGTTCTGTGCCACCCCTGCTGTACTCACCGGAGCTGCCTGAGTCGATTAGCTTCCTGTTTGAAGCTGCGTTTAAGCCCCAAAGTGGCGCATGCGCTCACGACCAGTGAACCGCTTGTCAACGTAAGTGCAGCCCACCTCTGCTAAGAACCACCCATCTGGACAGATTTGGGCCTAGTATCAAGAGGCTCAGCCTGGTTGGTGGCAGCCTATTGTGGTTATTTTTCACTGGGGAACCCTTGGAAAATGAGGTCTGCCAAATATTTTTTAAATTATTTCCCCTTCCAGTTTGGAATCCCCTAACTGCAGAGAATACTATGAATATGCTTGGGCTTAAAATGAGTTTTGGTGGGGGCTTGTAACACACTGGTGAAAATGTGACAAAATTATCTGGTGTTGTGTCATGCATGTGGTATGGATACAAGTGAGACTGGTAACCCAGGATACTTTCTTTCGCTTGTTAAAATGTGTTATGTGAAACTCATCTAGTAACAATAATGTTACTGAAACTAGAGTAGGTTTTCTTTGCCTTGCAATAAATTATTTAAAAAAATTCAAGAAAATATGTGGATTTAGCCAATACACGTATCACAATATTATTTTTTCAAAATATACATATGCAATCAGGTCAACTGAACATATAGTCTACTATAAAATGATGAAGAAATCTATCTACGTGGTCGCTAAGAACTGTTACCAACTTGATGGCACATAATCACAATTAAAGCAGATGAAAATCAAGGATTTTTAAAAAAATGATTTTCAACATATGGATAAAGTCTTTTATTTTTTCAAGGGATAAAATGGTTATTATTACTATAAATAATAATATTTGTAGTAATACTATAAAACCTGAATGAAGGTAATTTAATCTCATGGAATGGATTGAAGTAAAGATGTGGGATTAACCATGAGCAAAAGGGCTAAAACGTGTATCAGAAAATATGAATTAGTTTAATTGAGATTGTTATGAGACCATATGAAAAAAGAGGCTATAAGTTTGGTTCCAGAATATTTATTTTTAAAATTTGACTTACGATTGTCACAACTGAGGAAACCTTAAGTGATTTACAGTGTGTCTACAAACAGTACAATATAATGTCCACATTATAATAAACAAAATAAAAATGACAATATAAAAAAATCAGTAAAACATCCATAATACACAAAATAAAATGAAAAGCTAACATATAAACAAATTTAGATCCAATAAAATGAATGGTGAGATTGCATATCTGAAATGCCCTCTAGAAAAATAATCAGCCATCAGGTGGGAGATTTATTTGCTGATTTGATGAAAGATTGAAAGAATGAGCACAGGAGATGTGGTTCATGAGAAGTTCTCAATGTGGGAACAAGCCACATTATTCGGTAATGTGAGAAATAGGCATGGGGGGAAAGTAGGCAAGGAAGAAAAAAGGAAAAAGTGAAAGGAGCTAGAATGAAAGCAGAATATTTCAGGCAGAGAAAGTACAAGCCATGTATGAAAAGCTGTTGGAAAATAATCTCCCAATAGAGTGAATGAATGGAAAGTGGATGCCAGAAAAGAGGAAATTGAAGAGTGTGGAACAGAGTGTAGAATATTTTCTTACCAAGTGCCACAGAACACTACAGTAATAGGAAATATGAAAGATTGATGACGTGTGAAATGAAAAAGGCCATGGATTGTGGAATGAGAAAACAAATGTGTGCAGGTCAATGACTGAAGCAAAAAAATTAGATGTAGATCTGGACAGCACATTGGATTTGAAAGCAAAAGCTGTATTGGAGAGCTTGGGAATGAGCATGTGGTATCCATTTATCAGCTGTTAAACCAAAATCATCTATAGAGGATAGTTGTATCACCCCAGGAACACAATCATGGTGATGCTGCTTTAAGTTGCAGACTGGTGTTACATGATGATCAGACTGGATCTAAAGGAGAAGTGGTGGAACATGTGACTCCAAGCAGCTTATCCATGTCATGGAGTACTGGAATTGAAATTCATCCAGGCTAATTACATAAGAAGAATTTGACTCAGTGTCAAAAATGGCATCTAGACAAGCCAAATTAAAAGAGATGTTATCTATAAACTGTTCAAAGTGTTCTAACAAACCTTTTGAGATCTTTGTAATAGAAGCTGGGGGGGGGGGGTGCTACTTGGCCCCTGGCCTCTCTGGGTTCCCTTAAAAGCTCTCCAGGACTGCACCAAGCACAGAG
>JANHFL010009629.1:153739-168796 GCA_032468155.1 Oxyrhabdium leporinum | reverse complement strand
AAAGAAAGAAAGAAAGAAAGAAAGAAAGAAAGAAAGAAAGAAAGAAAGAAAGAAAGAAAGAAAGAAAGAAAGATCCTATTCAGGGATGCACCTCTCTATGTAGTTGGGCATTGAACAGATGTATAATTCTAAGGCAGACTGTTCAGTTCGTGTGTCTGGGTTTGTGTGTATGTCCCTTCGAGTCAGCATTGACTCCTGGGGGCTACCTGCAATTTTCTTGGCAAGATTCCAGAAATGGTTTGCTGTGCCAGCTTCCTAGGGTTCAGAGACAGTGTCTGGTCCGATGTCACTCAACTGGCTTTGAGTCTCAGATGAGAGTAGAAGTCATGGTCTCCTGGTTTCTAACCTGGTGCCTTAATCACTAGACCAACTGGGTTTCAGTTCCCAGAATTCCTAGTGGCCTTGAATTGTGCTGGCTACGAATTCTAATTCGCACATTGAGACATCATCAGGTTGGAAGCAGCAGTTTTTAAAGCATGCTACAGTATAAATGTTCTCAGTATGAATTTTTTACATTTCAGGTCATTTTGAGTAATGCTATGAATATGTGCTGAAAACCATTTTCCCATATGAGAATATTTTAATTGGCAAAGTGCAGGGTGGAAACAGGTTTGCTCTTCTAGGTTAAAAATCAATATTTTATCAACAGCTAAGTTAACAAAACTTTGGATTTATTAGAGGCAAAATTTCAGCACTGCTGTGCCAACTAACAAACTTGGAAGATACCTGAATTAATTTGTTTTAACTGAAAGCCTCACCAGACTAGGAGAGAAAGTTTCCTTGACAAGATTCCAGAAAATTAAAACTAAGTTTGGAGCCATAAAGAAAAATGTCATAGCAGAAGTGAAGGTGAGAAGCATCCATAGTAAAAACCAGAATACTAGTTACAAAACAGTTTCCTGTAAAAAGATCCATGTCTATGCACAGATATAATGGTACATTTATCATTTAACTCCAAGACAACAGCGTGCAATTGTTAAATTAAGTCTGTGACCTGGTGCACACAATATATACCACGGTGGTATTTATGGCACCAGTATGTGTTGCTGCTTCCTCTTTCAGCACCTGTCTGACATCCATTCCAAGCCCATTGTTTTCTAAGTCTTGTTATCTAAAATAAACACCAAAATTTGGAATGAATATGACTGAAAACAAAAGCCTGATCTCAATCTTAACCTAAGAATGTCTAATAATGATGGTGAGCCTCTTCTTTATAATGTCTGTAAAGGCATTAAAGTAAGTGTTAACACTGATGATGTTACATAGTTTGGGTAAAGAAATGTCTGCAAGAAAGGAACCAAGCTGAGAGAGCACCAGGGACCCCTCAAACTATTCGTTCATTAGGAGAAATATTTGAGGCTGTCCAAGAGACTCATGGGAGGCATGGCATAGACCACAAGGAATGCTGCATCATTTCCCAGCAATATGGTGCATCCTTTTCTGAATACTAATTTTCACACAGCACTTGAACAAAAGATATTCTTGCAATGGAGTTAAAATTGGTGTGGTTAATCATTAATTTTTACTTTATTCATTTGGAAGATCTTTTAGGCGGTGTCTGCTTTTAGCACAACAGTGCTAGGCCTTTGATTTCATCATCACCCCCAAAACTACACTTGCCCGCAAGAGGAATTCAGCAACGCAATACATAGATCAATGGAAAGATATGGAAATGATTGGAAAGTTGCCTGCTTCAGAGGTTTTCAGGCATACTGCTGAGTTTCAGGGATTCCTTGGACATATCAGTGTTCAGAGTTGAAAGGGCAATGTGATCGTATATTTTTTGCGATTCAAAGCATCTGAGGCTGTGAAGCATAATAACTGCATCTTTCTGAAAATTCTTGTTGAGGAATCCATAAAAGATGGGATTGACACATGTGGAGATCATGGCTATCAAATGGCACAAGGTAAAGACCACGTTGTAGTGGCAATGCATCAAGGTTTCATAATTCCAGTCAAACACAATGTTAAATATGTGCAGAGGTAACCAGCAGGCGCCAAAGGTCACAACAATTGAAACTAAGATAACATTAATCCTTCTGTTTTCATTTCGCCTGCTCCCACTCTCCCTTACCTTATCCACTTTACTGTACCGCCTCTGCAGGCACACAAATATTTTTAGGTAACAAATGAAAATGAACCCTAGTGGAAGGAAGTACTGGAAAACTAACATGGTGGTGGTGAAGCCCAGCTGCCCTTCAATGGACGGCCACACCTCAATGCAAACCATTTTACTGACGTAGCTCTCACTGTGGGAAGAGAGATTTTTTAGGGGGTCATCAAAGACTTGATAGAATATCAAGAAGGGAGTGGATATTATTAGAGAAAATGCCCAAATGAAGACAATTCCCCAGAAGGCATGTGAAACATTGGGCTTCCAACCACGGGGGTTCACGATTAACTGATGCCTCTCAACTGCAATTAACACAAGTGAAAATGTAGAAACAGAGACAGACATACTTTGCGCAAAAGCAGTTATTTTACACATAGCCTCCCCAAAAACCCAGTAATCCATCCAGGTATAGGCAACAGTAAAAGGGATGCACATGACACAAATGACGATGTCAGATATGGAGAGATTGGCAATCAAAACATTAGTCACATTTTGACTTTGTTTTTGTTTCTTGATGATGACAATTAGGCAAAGGTTGCCCAGAAGTCCGACCAGCATGACCACAGCATACGCTATGATGAGCAACAGGAATGGAAGGAGAGATGGCTGGCAGGATTCAAAGTGCACAAACTGTGACTTACTGCTGTTTGCCACAGATGGATCCATGTTGGGTGCTGGAGTGGTTTTATCCATCACGAAGTACCTGTGAAACCACAACACAATAAAGAGTGAATCCATCCTTATTTTACCTTTATAGTTTTAGAAACTCTCCCCTCTTCAGTATAAATGATTTAGAGAGGAGATTTTAAATTCAGAGGTTTAATATCGTTTGAACTGCCTGAGCCAGTTTGGCTTAAAACGAGAAAACAAAAAGCACCTACTTAGACAGAAACTTTATGCAAGTAATCAGTAGTAGCTCCAATGCATAGATTCTTATGTGAAATATCAGACTGCACATTCTTATAGTTAGATAACTGACATTGTCCAGCTGATGTCCTTTCAAAACTGTGCGCACAAACAGAATTCAGCAAAAGGAACCATATGTGTTAGAGTCCAATACCAAAAATCAGCTGTGTTTCGAGTTACTGTACTATAAAAGATTGGGCAGATCCTATAGTTATTATCTTATTTATATATTTTATTTTGTTTAAAATCATGGTTCATGTTAATATTTATGTATTTAGGAAAGCATGAGCCGTTATTTAAAATGTGTTTTCTATCCTCTCTTTTCCTCATCTTGTAAAATTATTTGATTCCAGATTCTTTTTGCAAAACAAAGTGCAGAATTACACTTTCTCACTTTCTGCATTGGAAGAAAACATTGATACAGGCAAACATTACAGAAACTAATACAGAATGAAAATAACAAGTGGGATATAGTAATCTCTGGATATAACATCTAGAAAAGATAGTGGAATGAGGAGCAGAAACATTGCAATGGCTGAAGTCCTTCAGAGGCACAAAGCCTTGGATAAGGAGCTACACTTGAGAATTGAAGCATCTAACAGATGGAACAACCAGCTTGGACTATTCTCTAAGGGAGCCAACTTTACATATCTGACCTAACTGCCCCTGGATTCCCATGTCTATTCTTTAACTAATTGTTAGAGATACATTCTCATCCGAAGAGCTGTGAGTTCTGGTCATTAAAAGGCTATTAGAAAACTTTTAAAAAATGCAACCAGTGCAAACAATATGATTAGAAAGATGGAGTATATCCCTTAAGATGAAATAGTTCAGCAACCAGAGCTCTTTAGCTTGGATCAAAGAAATCTAAAGGGAGAGGTGATGGAGGTATGTCATGACAGAGATATTTGGATAGAAAAAAATTCTCCCATTCTCACAGCATTAGAACTCAGAATCATTTCTTGAAAATAAATGCAAGGAAATCAGAGACTAATAGAGACTAATAGAAGAAAATCCTTTTTTAACACAGAAGATTTGTTAAATTTTTCTCCTTTCATAAAACATACTGACCCCATCGATGGCTACTCCAACTTGCAGACTGCTTGGGAATTTGAACAAGCTTAGATTTGTAGCCTGAGAAGTTTGGGTGTGCAGCTGAAACTATTTCAAAACTTTCCCTACAAGTAAGTTGTTTCCAAGGTTAAAAGTAGTCACCATGCTAAACTTAAAAGATGCATTTGGGCATCTTTTTTTTAAAAAAAAAATCTGGCTGTATTCTAGAATAAAACTATGACATGGGGGAAGAAGGATTGATCTTTCCCTTATATTAATCTGACAAGTTGCTTCACCAAAGCAGCTATTTTTTAAAAGAGAAAAATTTGGTCCCCTAGTTGTTATTTAACCAGAAGCCTTCAAGTGAGTAGTTGTCTGCTGAAAGAAGAATAGATTCTCTTCTTCTTGGGGATAGAAAAATGGCAGGATAGAAATATGGCAGATAATTGTAGTAAAACTTTTTGAAGTGTTGGCTCTAGGAAGGAACTAAGGGAAAAACATGAGATTTCTCCTTCAAGTAGCCAAACGCCTTAGACCAGTGTTTCTCAACCTTGGCAACTTGTTGGTTGGGAATTCTGGGAGTTAAAATCCACACATCTTCAAATTGCCAAGGTTGAGAAACACTGTCCTAGATGGTTTTACATTGTTTGTAAGTTCACATATATCAGTTGCTTTATGATGTCTTCTTACAAAGAGTGTAATAGTTAGGAGACTGAATCCAGCTCTAGGTTAGAAAACACTTGTTCTGAATGTGTAGTCTAGCTTTAACAAATTTCTTTACACTTTCAGAAAACAAGGGTGAGTGCAAACCCTGCAGTGGTTGGTTTTTAAAATGGATCTAGAAAAATGTACAAGAGACCCTGCTGAGCAAAATTTGGGAAGCATAATGTGGCTTTATCCTGAATTGTATATTTAGATTTTTACCCTTCAGCAACTTACTGAAAATTATGGATGTAAAAAAGAACATTTAATGAAACTTAATTGATTTAGAGAATTGTATGTTAAAGTGAATGGATCTGAACTATGGAATGTGTTGCATGATATGGAGTTGAAAGTTGTTTGTTAACTGTGATAACAGCAGTATATGAAGGAGGTAAACCTTACATGACAATAAATGGAAAGTTTAGTGAATAATTCAACACTGAGTAGGAAGTAAGACAAGGATGTATAGATATCATCTTGGTTCAGTAATATATTATGGACAAATATATTAGGATTGTAGCAACATTAGAATCTGAATGGTTTCCAGTGAATGTTAGGCAGATTGTACAATGGAAAAAGGAGGATGGATAAATGGATAAAATTTGATACATTGCAAGACCACAGTAGTTGTGTTTGATAAGAAAATTATAGAAGAAGGAAGGAAGATCAAATACATGAATTTGTGAATCTTGGTAGAATGTTTAATAAAGTTGCAAAAATTATGAAATTTTAAGGAATGCAAATACCTTAAAGGGTAGTGGGGAATATGTGGTCTGTTGCAATGAATGAATCTTTGTTGAAAGGCACAAAAAATAAAATAAAGTTTTAAGGGTGATGGCTGCTGAATGAAAGTGGATTGAATACAAAAGTGACCCTATTAATTTCTTTGATTTATGAATTCACACTTGTTGCACTTTGCATAACTCTTCCTACTTGAAAAAGGTATGATTGGCATGTCTATGTTTCTCTCTGTCTTCATATGTGTACTTGTATGTATATTTGTATATGCATCTCTCTCTATTTCTCTGTGTATACAGGTATAGTGTAAAACAGCAGTCTCCAATCTTTTCGGTTTGGTGGCCCAGATGGGGTGGGTGGGTGGGAGAGGGGAACCAGGCTGCAGCTCGACTTGTGCAAGCAGTGGGCTGGTGTGTACACACATGCAGCTTAACTTGTGCAACTAGCAGGCCGGCGCGTATGTGCACACACGCAGCTTGACTTGCGCAAGTTAAACTGCACATGTGTGTGTGTGTGCATGCTGGCCTGCTGCTGGTGTGGATTGGTTCCGAATAGGCCGTGGCCCGGTAGTAGGCTGCAGCCTGGGGACTGGGGACCCTTGCTGTAAAACACATCGATGGAAAACAGACTTCAGAATAAATTTACAGGAGTCAGAATTAATCAGTCTTGCCACTTTCAGTAAGTATCATATTATTAAAAATTAAAGCTAGGGTGCAGGAACAATCAAACTATCTAAAAATTAAAAGGAAATACAAATTAAAACGATCATTCTCCTCTTTACTTTGTTAGACAAGTATTCATGGACTGCATTTCATGTTATCAGTGTTAAGTGTCACAAAATGTTTTTGTGTCTGCTGGGAAATATTTTCCAGAGCCCCTTTTCTTTGCATGGTGTGGGCAACAATAATTAGGGAGAACTGAAAACATAATATTAACACTATAATGTATGACATTGCAACGTACATAGCTAGAAAAAGGTGAAGAGGAAATACTATAATACAAAACACTGCACGGTCATAGCCCTATGCTTTCAGCAGTCCTATAATTCCCCCCCCAGTCCCCCACTAAATAGAACTAAGCTACAACCAAATGGGGTTCCCTTTTTCAATCGTTTGTTTTTTAAATATTATTTCCAATTCCCAGATGTATTCAGAAGCTTCTTCCCTGCAAACTTGGTACTTGGGGTGACTTATTAGCTCATCAGCTGCCCTTCAGATGGATGAATCAAGATTCTCCAGGAGAGAATGCGGTCTCTTGATATTGTTCTCTGTCCTGCTTTCTGTTTTCCTCTCCAATGAACTATAAATTTTCTTCCACCTAAACCTTCACTCTCAGTCCCTCTTTATTTTTCTTCCTATCATAGGTATTTGCACAGCCTGAGACAGGCATATTAACTTCTCTTCAGAACGTGAGTTTTCAGTGAAATAACCCTGCTCCTTTATCGCGGCAATTGATTTTACTGATATATGTTTAAATAGTGTTTCTGTGCTTTTCTTTGGCAACAATACTGCCAAACTGGTTTAAATTCAATAGATATCAAAATTCATTAAAGAAACAATTCAATAAAAAAGGCCAAACATTTTAACCCTATTCATGCTGCTACTGTTTGGAACCAGAAGGCCCCAAAACCCAGAGACACTTAGTGTGGCCAGGGTTCATCTGTAGCCTGTAGCCTTACATCCTCTAGGACAAGATGTCAATCACATCTTACTTTGCCATCTGAATCCCATCTGAAAGAGATCCAGATAATCTGCTTCATACAAGGCCCACTGAAGCTGCCTTGAAATGAAAATTGTCCAATATGGTGAGATCCAGTGATGGCTTGAGGAGGAGGCAAACCAAAACCTCCTTAAGTGGGATTTATCCTCTCCCAAAGAAGAATGAACCATGCCTTGGATCCAACCAGTACAGACACACCTCTCCCTGGGTAGTCTTAACTAGCCAGAGATGCATGGATCTAAGCAGCAGGTGGAACTCAGTCATAAGGTCCCTGTCTACTTCCTCAGATGCAACAGATCTAAACTAATCATAGATAACTGGACAAGACTATGCTGGTAGATCATCTACCCTGGACTGGTACCAAAGTTGGCATCCAACTTGGAATGAATGCAAGTAATTTCATCCGACAGATTCTCTGCAAATTCCACTGGACAAGACTATGCTGGTAGATCATCTACCCTGGACTGGTACAAAGTTGGCATCCAACTTGGAATGAATGCAAGTAATTTCATCCGACAGATTCTCTGCAAATTCCACTGCACAGTTTTGCACATAGACTTCCAAGTACCCATTCCATAGGTGGACTAAGTTCACCTTAAAAAAGGCCAATGGTTGACTATCTGTGGACGTTGTAAGAAGAGAAAACTATTGCTATCCTTACTGCCACAAGGTAGTCTCAATAGTGGCTCTTATCCATGTTTAGTCAAGTTCATTCTTTGTTGTCCTCCAGCATTGGACTAGACATCTATTTTCTCATTTAATCTCTTTCAGTTTCTCTGTCAACCACAGGGAGCGGTGGGATCCATGAGGAGAGAGGTCCTGTGAGTGCAATCTGATCCAAGACCTCAGCCACTCTCTCATTCCAAGCAGCAGATAAGACTGGTCAGATCATGCAGCAGACCACCAGGAATAATCTGCAGCTTCCTCTGGAAACTGTCAGGGAGGGTCCATCAGTCAATGGGGCAGACCAACCTAATAAGTTTTGCCTCCCTGTGGCAGAGGGTAGCACCAGACAATCTCATAGTCAAATGGTGTATTCTGACCAATAGGTGAGATGCAACAAGAAAACCCCCAATTCCAGATCATGTTGCCACTGCTCCAACAAGAAAATCAAATCAGGGTATGACCACTGTCCCATGTCAACTCACGAATGATGGCCATGAACTTTCAACCACCTCATATCCCAACCCCCAAGGAAGGCAGAGTGAAGAACCCCAGGATCAAAAGCCTGGGGAGCTCCACTGCCAATCTCAGACTGAGTTGAGCAACTTAGGCAGGGCAGTTGGTAATTCAGCAGGGAACTGGTACAGAAGAAATAATGCCAACTGATCTCAACTAATATGAAGATACAGCTTGAAATGATTCATTTTTGATGGCTCAATATGCATGTGATCATTTAGTACAAATAATCACCACAGTCAATGAGTGTTGAACATGCATGCATTATCTAGCCTTATGAATCAAACACATTTATTTTATTTATAGAATTTAGAGGCTGTCCAACTGCAAATGATTCTGGAGACATGTCTCCATAGTATTGTAAAACTGCACTGCTTTTTAGATCATATGATTACCATGTCAAATCTTACCTATTCAAGGCTAAACAGAAGGGAAAAATATGATGGCTACTGCTCTATTCTCCTTTTATTTCCAAGGAACCAGACATTATACATATAAGCATGTAATAGAAGCCAGTTTTTTTCCTTAAGATTAATTGCTTGAGGAAGGATTAATATAGAATGGGGCGCTTAAGCCTTTCTCCATCTAACTCCTCCAATATGGATGGCAATACAGGAGAGAAGCAGCAGGCAGGGAACATGTTAGCCCTTTGGCATCTGGTTTCATCAGTCTACAACTCTGTATGTTCATTAAGTCTTTTTATACTGTTCTGCTTAGGAATCCTGCTTTTATGACTGACACTGCAGAAACAATTGTATTTTTGTCTTTCTTAATGTTATATTAAAAATATTTCCCATAGTTTATATCAGTCTCTTACTTGGGCTGCAAATATCCAGATGCCACTGGATGCAAGAAATTAGATTTTTTAGTTTTATCTTTCCTGTTATGTAATGATAATCCAGGTTTTTGCAAACCAGATATAATAGCTCTAACCTTTTCTATATATTTGAGACTTTCTGTGCATGTACAATGCAAAGGAGCATAACAATCTAATTCTTGAACAAAAGAATAAAAGCAATTCCATAATCTTCAAGATAGGTATTGGATGGAATCAGGACAGATCAAAGGGCAAGGTAGAGTTGATATCAGCAATCTTCTCCCCTTCTTCATATACTATATACAGAGGTGTAGCTATTGTATTTGCAAACAAAATATTAAACCTCAGGCTCTCTTCTGCTTTGTACATTGGTTTTTCCTAGCCTCAATGTCAGCAAGAACATTCAAATTTATGGTATATAAATTAATTCATATCAGTAATTAATGACTTTGGGGGAAGGAAGGGTAACGTATGATCAGCAAATAATACAAATGAGAGCATTTGTTCAGTTACAAATTAGTTTTCATGTAGTTTTTATATTAGAACTCATGTAGTCAAAGTTTTGCACTTTGCTTGCATTATTTTAGTTTATAAATATATTTTTTTATATTTTCTTCTGTGTGTGTGTGTGTGTGTGAGTGTATGTATATATGTTTCTCAACTTATTATTTGTAATAACTTTGAAAAAGAAAACGATTGTCTGATTTTACATATAAATGTGCCTACGAGTTGTCATCATCAATTACAGCCTTGAAATTACTTACTTCAGAAGTAATGCTGAATTTCTGAGATTCCACTATAATTAATTATCAGGTATGTGTGACATCTTACAACCATCTTATTCAGTAGCAGCTGGAGACCAAAAAAAGAGAAGTTAAGCCATTATAGAACATAAGAAAGAGAGAAGCTCTGTTATACCTTCTTGCATCAAATATGAGGGACACCAACTCCTTCCTCTGAGCCATGTTTTTCTAATACTTATGAATTCTGATATGAATAAACACTACTATACTTCTGAAATACATTTTCCAAAATTAATTAGAAGAATCAATATCTTTATTCCTTTTTTAGAATAAGGAGGATGGCATCAATTATAGTTTTCTTTGCCTCGTGTTAAAGCGATGAAGAATACAGAACAACTTGCTGGTAAGTTAGATATTAATAAAATTCCCATTTCTATATAGAACAATATTGGGTATATCTAACCCAGACAATATATTCTATTGTACTCCATTCAAACAGCTAAAAATTAATAATACCATCTCCCAAAAGAATCAATAATTTTCAAATGAAGCAATGAAAAGTTGTTAAATTTTATTCATTTCAGAATATGTATCCTTTTCAACGTGTATCTAACAAACTAGAAACAATAATTAATATTTCAATCATTAAAAAACTTTCCATCTCCCTCTTTCACCTGTAACTTATATGTCAGGAACAATTCCATGGGGCGTGCCAGGGAGAAGGAAATATCACAGCAGGATTGAATTTTGATCAAGACACAGAGAAAAGCAAAACAACCATAACTTACCTCCCAGGAAGTTCAAATGGAATGTCTCCACTGGTCTTTTCTTTTTTTCTTTCTTTTCATAATAAATATCAAAAATAGTATATTGGGGGCTAAAAGAGATCAGTGGTAATAAGGACCTTGCAAGATGCCAGAGGTGAAGTTTTCTCAGTTCTTCCACAAATTAATTGATTAAGACTTCATAGTGAAAATTGAAATGCCCCACTGAGGAGAAGCTGAGCAATAAAGCAAGCTCTGGAGTCTGAGAGGAGGGGAAAGCCAAGGAGGAGGGCAGATGACAGAACAGACCAGTAGTCATGGGGACCACATTTGTTATTAATGTTTTTCCAAACATCATCTTGCAACCTGATTTGGAGTTATCTATTTCACAGCACATTTGTTTACTTTAAAAAAAAAACCACAAATTACGCTGGATTGAAATGTGTAAATATTTACAAATGGCTCACTGTTCATTATAGAATGTCACAGTGTTTAAATATGAATGTAGACTGCTTATTTCAGCTCTTTTTTAAGGCACTTTTGGAGACCTAATTGAAACCATAATGTTCCCTCCCTCCCATCCTCTTTATAGACTTATATATAAAATGTTGAAATTTACCTGGTTTTAATCAAACTGACTTGTGAGTCATGTAATATATTTCTACCATTTGTAGCCTACAAACATTCATTCATTTGTATGCTATACAGTCGTTTGACTATCCATATCTGCTTTGTGTAATTATCTTAGCAAATTCTGTATTATTATCTTTGTACTAAAAGAAAGTCGGAGGTCATTTTTTAAATACATTTGTTTGATGTATTTTTGGTCACTATTCTCTTTGCCCTTTTCTTATTTGTTGGTTTATATTTTATTTTTTGATGTTGAAATTTAATAAATATATTATTTATTAAAAAAGGAAGTGAGTAACCTGTCCATACCACAAAGAGTTATTTAATTATTCTGTCAATGTACCAAAAATTTGTGTACATATACATCATGGCTAAACAATCCATATCTTGGAAGCTATATGCATCCTTCCCAGAGTTACCATGCTAAGGTGTGGCCCACTTTTATATTTGCCACCCAAAAAAATTGAGGGGTCCTTGCTGCTCCATTTCCAAGCTATTTGGTGACAGATGGTCTATAATAGGTTAAAAATACCTGCATAAATTAATATATCAAACTTGTCCTAGATATGAACTCAAGACTCAGGATTGACATTTATATTAAGTTAAACTCAGTAGTTTAAGCTGTTTTCTTGTGTTGCTTCTTTTCAAATATCTCATTTAATGATAAAATAGACTGAATTTTAATTCTAAACAGTTAATATTTTTACTTTAAAGGAAAAATTAGTTAAGATAAATATTCTTTGGCTTCCTTCAGTGGTTTTCTTTTGGATTTTTAAAAGAATTGTAATTGGCCAAGGGAACATTTATGCACACTAGTTATTTGTGCATGTATGTGTGTTTGTTTGTGAGAAAATGTGCATGCAAGTGAGATAGATAAAACAGTGTTTACAGATGTAATATAGACATTGGGTTGAAAAAAACTATATCCCTCTTGTTCGGTTTTGAATATGCTATGCGTGGTGTTATCTGCCAAAATAGCACATAAGGCAATATATAAATGCTACTAACATCTCTGGAAAAATCAGTAACAGCTAGATCAGTAAGTCCTATGTTCATCACATTCTTGGGCCAACAGCCACTTAAAAATACAGCCTATAAAAAGATATACCTTGTGATATTGAATATCGTTGTCTTATTCATTTTCTATTGAAAACAGCCTTCACAGGTAGGTTGTTTCTCAGGGCTATATCAATGTGATTCTTCCAGTTCTTGAGACAAGAAAAAAAGTATGCTGGGATACTTTGCACTACCCTTACTTTGCTAAGCCTTGTCCTGCTTCAGGTACAAGGTTATAATATGGTGTTGTCCATACATTTTTAATGTGGAAGAACTTAAGGGAAACAATCAATAGATTCCCAGACTTTGTTTGCCCTCCCACTAAATGTCATCAACTGGCAGAAAAACCTTCCAGCGGTCATTCTGCTTAAAGCGGGTTGGGAAGGAGACAAGTTGACAGATGGCCAGACCAGTGGGTTTAGCCACCCGTCAAACCATGCTCTGGTTGTAATCATACTTCGTTTGATTTATCCCAAATTAATTTGAATTGTCTCATAGATTTTAATGGCCCAGACTCTCTGCAGAAAAGAGAAACAGTTTGCAAGTTGCTCTCTCCAAATAGCTATTTTTGTAACACTGGAAAATAATACAACAAAAGCATGGCTGTTAATTGAAGCCAACCTATTTGTTGGCATTTCAGAGCATTTATCTTTTAAAACTACCATCCAACTAAGCATTTGGGAATAAGTCTCTTTTAAGGCGCTTGGAGGATGGGCTTCAGAAGTAAAAATATGGCCCATGTTTCAACATAGGTAGACAAACATTCCTTACCATTTAAAACATGAAATCCTCTGCATGCCTATTCAGGGTAAACTGAGACTAATGGAGGTTTCTCATTGATTTTAAGAGGAATCTTTTAACATTGCTTTCAAGATGCCTCTGGAAGCAAAGTGTCTGATCTGTTCTGCAACCCAAACCACAATGTCCATGGAAAAGAATGCCAAGTAATTGGAAGGGGGCAATATACCCACTTCAGACTAAAGACACCAATAGGAATTGAGAAAATTCCAGCCCCTGGTTGCATCAGCAGCACTGGGAGGAGATTTTGTACAAGTCTTGTGTCTTGAGAAGACATAAAATTTGCTTCTAAACAGCACCTGCTAAATTCAAAGTATGCTGCTTTCACAATGGAATAAAAATGTCATGAGGATACAAACTTTACAGCAGTTAGTAAGGGGTCTTCAAGCTACAGTTAGCAGGATACCAGGATTATCCTTTACCTGTTTCTTCTATTAGTGGACTTACTTCTGAGGGGTGTATAATAGATTTATGTTTTATTAACTAGATTGCTCTTAGGATTTCTTCTCATTGCCAATATTATTTTGTTCTCAGATAATTGTAACCATAAGTAGCCAACTCTGAAAATGGCCTAGGACGATTGGCCTTGTAGCTTTCTTAAAAGCAGAAGAGGACAACCAAAACCAAGTCATAAAACATGCTCTCCAGTGCTCTCTACTTACCAATCCATTAATTTAGATCAATGATTACATCAAGATTACATCGCCATAACTCACATGATGATAATGGCACTTACGTGACTCACGCCAAAAAGGATTGCTTTCAATTTCTCACAGAAAAATCTAATCAATGTAGTTTATGTCTAACACTGTTGATTAATCGTCTATACATGACACGTAGCATTAATATTTTAAGCTACCCTATAAAATTAACGTGTACTTGCAGCATTTTCAATATTTATTGATTCCCCCAAATAAATAATTTCTCTGCTTAGTTTTATGAATGAGTACCCATGCAATTAGATTAGGGTCTTTTAGAAGAGATGACTAATTTCTGAACTGCAGTTTGTAATGCTATATACAATGTGCTTTTAAGTGCTATTTCCTACAACCAAAATTAAAATATATACCTACTGTGTATGTATAATTAGATAGACCCCATGTATATCAAGTTAAATCTCTAACTTATATATGTTAGCTATATGTTAACCATATGTAATTATGTCCTCCATACTCTCTATATGGATTATGTTTGCTAAAAAGGTTAATGAATAGCAGAATTAGGTTTGCATTATTTGAATTTTCATGGTACGGCACTTTTAATTGCTGAGTAAAAGTTGATGCAAGGAGCCTTTAGTACTAGGCAAACATTGATTAATTGCTGAATAGGAGTAAAGATGGTGGCTTTATTAGGGAGCTAATTTTATAATCACTGTAACATGATAAGAAAATATTGTGAGTATATTGTAGATAATGTCTTGCAAAACAGAATGAATGCAATACTGTAGATAACAGGTGATTTACTTCTCTCAAATGACAATAAAGGTGAATTTGCATTTCAGAAACAGGAAATATCTTCAGCATTGTCTGTGGAGATTTTCAGTCATCCAGGTCACAGTTGTCTCAGAGGTGATTTTTTCTCTTCAAAAGGCAACTGGATGTGTGTGTTTTTTGTTTTCTTCTTCTTTCCTCTTTTTTCTTCTTCCTCAAAGAAAAAAACAGTCTAATTGCCTTTTGAAGAAACCCCCCCCACTTTTGAGCCATGTTCAGCATTATGCTCTTAGTATTCCATTTCTACTTCACACAGATATGCATAGAGCCTAGGTGGCGCAGTGGTTAGTGTTGAACTACAGGCCACTTCTGCTGATTCAATCTAGCGGTTCAAATCCCACTAGGCTCA
>JANHFL010009629.1:131417-149623 GCA_032468155.1 Oxyrhabdium leporinum | reverse complement strand
ATCTTTGCAAATATTTGTACCCAGACGACACACCGTGTAATGGAAGATTTGTATTAAAATAAAATAAAAAAATTATTAAAAAAAAAAAGTTGATTCTTAGTTTAGAAATTTCTGTTCAACGCTATTGTTTTCATATTACCCTCAAATATTATCTGACAGCAGTTTGTCAGATATAGTGAACTAAACATATTTCTGACAGAAAAGTGACAATTGAAGTGGCAAAAACTGAAAAAGTGGTCTGTAAGCCAAGCCACTGGCTGCATCTTACGAAGACACAGAGGACGAGGATCTCCTATGGGTCTGATTCTGGGAGATGAAAAGATCGACTGTGGTGGAGCTTTTTAAAGGAAACTGAATTTGCTATCCTCACTTTCTAATCAGATCTTCCAAACAAGTTTGAACAGTAATCTGGTGAGTTTATCTTCCTTTTTGAGCAAAAGAAAAATTAATAAGTTTAAGAATTTAATTGGAAATAAATTGCAAAATGCTAAATAAACAAAACAAATAATAAATAGGATTTTGACCTAATAAAGTTATGTGAATTAAATATTCAGAAAACTTTGGAATATTGATACTTTTGCTATAAGATTTTGGAAATAAATAAAATAAACAGCATTTCAAAGAAACCAGAATGTCTTGACTATCTTGAATTAAACAAGAGCTTGGGACTTTGATTTCAGAAAGTGGACACTAAAGGGGATTAAAGTTTCCAGAAAGAAAATTTAAAAATATGTAAACACCTTTGCTGTTTGGTTACCATGGGATTTACAAAATGGCACAAAACACTATCGTACTATAAAATTCAGGCAATTTTCAAAGAATGGGTCCATTACGGTATTACCTACAATATCAGAAATGTCAGCAGTGATGTCTACTTCTATGGATAGATTATGTCCAAAATATGTTAAATCTGATGCAGAAATACTAGAACCAGAAATACTGTATAATTATAACATATTATAAATATTGGAAGGTTACAATGATTAGAATGATTTTGTAATTTTAGAAATAGCTTAAAATGTTGTGAAATATAAAGTGAAAGGTTTGTTGTCTCAAATTTTAGGCTTCCTTATTAACATTTTTAAAAGGTGATATTAATACTTTTGACATGGTAGAAGCCTTTTCTCTATCTGTAAGAAAAGTTGTTTTTCTTTTAGCCAAGGTCATTTCTTTTGGTATGCCAGAATCAGCAACCACAAAATAGACAGCATTCTGAAAGTCCTTGAGTGCACTTGCAACTTTCAAGATACTAACCTAGCTGGTGGGACAAAAGTAATATAACCCATAAATTTATATCTTGTAGAATGCTATCTAGAAGCAATGTTTTCTATTATTCAAACTTCACATGCAATTTTTAAAAAATCATTTGCTGCTGAGTATCACACATACTGAAAGTTATGTATCATTTGTTTCTTTACCGTATAAAGACTTGAACCCCCTCTCCCCCCCAATAAATGCTTTTTGTTTTGTCTGAATAACTTGGTGATTCTTATTTTCAGGATGCAAAGAAGACCCTTTGCAAAGGTAAAGGTGTTTCTCTCCCAAATTCAGAGAATTGATCTTCAGCTCCGTGCACACTTAAGATGCCTGAATTTTGAGGCAGCATCAGGACTAAATTTATGGACTTGCATGTTGATATGGGATGGGTTATAGAAGAGATATTTCACCCTCATATAGGGTGAAGTTATCAAATTTGTTTTTACTTTTTGTGATTAAATTTGGAAGTATCTCTCTCTCTCTCTAACTATTACCCACTGTTGATCAGCTTTTCCTCAGAAGCTACTTTCACCTATTGCCTTGTTGAAACTGATTAAAATGATTCCACCTGGAATTACTTCGTGTGAAATGGGTGAATATATAAATTTGACAAACACATAAATAAAATGGAGTTCTTCTGCAGGACATTTAGCAATTGATGCCACAAATGCATATATTGAGTAATGAGTAGCTTTTTTCTTGTATTGAATTATTTTGTTCCGATACTCCTTTGAAGATTTGAAACTCCCTTCCTTTGAAATTTCTATGATTTCAGTGATGTAAGTCACCAGTGTCAGATTTGGCAGCATGCAACTAAAATAAAGTTCTTTATTGAGGGCATTGAAATTTTCTGCTTTATGCATAATGAATAAACAGAAGATAAAATTGTAATTAATGTTGTGAACAAGAAACTTGCCTCACTATAAATATAATCTTAACCTGAGATATAAAATAATCTAATAATTTAGATAAATTTAATAACAGATTATCTAATAATTTAGATAAATTACATGTAGAGAAGTTAAACATTACTACCTTTATCTATATTTCTTGACATGAATAACTGGAATGGAAGGTGAGCATAATCGGATATCAGCCATATATTTATAATAAATCTACAATATACAAGTATAAAAACTGTAGTAAGACAAATATTAAATAAGCTGTTATTAGTTTCAATATTCTGAATAAGTATTGCAAAGGAAGTATCTTTTTCAATATGAAATTTCCATAGAGAAACTACTTTCTTTCTTTCTTTTCTCCCTCTACATTTTGGGAGTCTTTCTTTAGCCTAAATTCTGGAAGATTATTTCTTTAGCCTAAATTCTGGAAGATTATTTCTTTACCCTTGGGAAGAGAATTTGTATGCTTGTCAAATTCTACCATTCTAATTGGGAAAAGATCCAACTGTATCCCTCCCGCCTCTTTTTCCCCTCATGGAATTATTTTTTTTCCCGAAAAACTGAACAATAGTTGTACGTTATGTATTTTTAGCTACAAGCACGGCCTTAATATGGATGTTTTGGTCAATGCAGGTGCCTTCGCTTTCCTTCGTGCTCAAGCTCGCTCTCCTACTAGAGGCTCAGCTCATAAATCTTGCTCGAAAGGAGCCTAGGGAAATGCAGAGCGCGGCGTCAGATAACGGCCAAAAGAGCTCAATCTTTCAAATAAACCTCGTTATCTTCATTGCGCTATCAACCCCGCCCAAGGGAGAAGGGAGCTCTCCAAGAGAAAGCGCGCGCTTAAAAGCGGGATAGCCTATTGGCTGATGCCTTTGGCCGTGGGCGTATCGGCGTGGCTTTTGTCTCCTTTGGACGTCGTCTCAGTACGTAACCGCTTGTTTCATGCGCGGCTGCTTAAAGCAGAATGTGATAGGTTCCTTCGGGGCGTCAATTAAAGGATTCGCTCCGCCTCATACTTTTTAAAAAGCTCCTCGTCTCTCGGACGGGAAAGTTGATTGGCTTTGAGATCTATCATTCAGTAGAACGTAAGAAGGCAATGGCGGACGGTTGTTGGCTCAGTCGGTACTCCAGGAAAGGAGGTGTGTCTCGCACTGCCACGGAAGGCGGGCCCTTTGGCGTTTCCTTTGTGTGTGGGCACCAGTGGCTGGCTGCGAGCGCGCCTGAGGAGGAGTAGAAATCGCAGACGCCATTTTGTACGTTTCCTTTCCCCACCCCCTTTCCCCGTTCTCTGCCGGTGGATCTGGGCCGACCTGTCCCACCACGAACATTGCCTCGTAGCGCCTCTCGATTTTTATCCGGCGGCAGCCGCCCCCTACCGGCGGCAGCAGCAGCGAGGAGGAGGCGTGTGACGGCCGCGGCTCCGGCATGGAAAACTCCCAGCTTTGTAAGCTGTTCATTGGCGGCCTGAATGTGCAGACGACGGAAGCTGGGCTGCGAGAATACTTCGAGGCCTACGGGACCCTAACCGACTGTGTGGTTGTGCTCAACCCGCAAACCAAGCGCTCCCGATGCTTCGGTTTCGTCACATACTCGGCTGTGGAAGAAGCCGATGCCGCCATGGCTGCCTCCCCGCACGCTGTCGACGGCAACGTGGTGGAGCTGAAGCGGGCCGTTTCCCGCGAGGATTCCGCCCGGCCCGGCGCCCACGCGAAAGTGAAGAAACTCTTCGTCGGCGGCCTCAAGGGGGACTTGGGGGAGAACGACCTAGTGGAGCACTTCAGTCAGTTCGGCCCCGTGGAAAAGGCCGAGATCATCTCCAACAAGCAGAGCGGCAAGAAGCGGGGCTTCGGCTTCGTCTACTTTCAGAACCACGACGCCGCTGACAAGGCGGCCGTTGTGAAATTCCACCCCATCCAGGGCCACCGGGTGGAGGTCAAGAAGGCCGTGCCGAGAGAAGACATCCAAGCAGGAGGCGGCGGCGGCGGCGGCGGCTCTTCCAGGTCGAGTTGGGGTGGACGGGGAAGAGGAAGGGGCGGAGGTGCCGGCAACCGGGACCACAACGGGCTCTCCAAAGGAGGCGGCGGCGGCGGCGGCGGCTATAACAGTTACGGAGGTTACGGAGGCGGCGGCAGCGGAGGAGGAGGAGGTGGCGGCGGCTACGGCTCGTACGGTGGCGGCTCTTACGGCGGAGGCGGCAGCGGCGGCGACTATGGCAACGGGTACGGCGGCTTCGGCAGCTACAGCCAGCACCAGTCGTCCTACGGCCCTATGAAGAGCGGCGGTGCGGGTGGAGGCGGTGGCGGCAGCTGGGGCCCCCGCAGTAACAGTGGACCATACAGAGGCGGTTATGGCGGGGGAGGTTATGGAGGCGGCTCTTTCTAAGCGGGAATTCCCACCGATCCTCTGGGGGACATTAGTTTTGTCTGCATGGAGTATGCTCTCCGTTTGTACCGGGCCGGGCCAGGCTTTCAATACTTCCCCTACACTTCGCCTAAAGGCACCTTCATACAAAAAAGGTTCCAGTGATGCGAAGCAGATCTCGAATGTTCCTGGTGGGGTCGCTCTGCTGCCTGTGTCACTTTCTTGAAGATGTACTGGGTCTTTTCACACAACGATTTTGTGTTAGTCATTGATGGACTCTATTTTTTTATTGCTTGGACATTAGTCGTTTTTTATACTAGGAACAAGATATTGTTTTAATTTTGGTTTATTTGGGGTTGGGAGGGAAAGTCATGATTCTGAAGTAAAACTTGGGAGGGAAAGGGAATTAACTTTGTAAGGACTTGGAATATCTACACATTTTTTTCTACAATGATTCCATGGCTGTAAAAGGGGTTAAATCGTTTTTACATTTTTATTTTTTAAATAAATCATTGTGTTCATTGACCTTTACATGTCTTTTTTCCTAGGGTTCATTCCGTACATTTCAAACAAAAGTTTTTTAAGCTAGTAAAATTTACTGATGCTTGAGTGGCTACATGCGTTAAAAAATATTGCTTTATTTCAAGTAAAGAGCCCAACTCTTGCTGCCTCACTACATTGGTTTTCTTACTGCTAAAGAGTTTGTGCCAGTTTTTGAAATATGTTGGTGGATGAAGTTGGTTAAAATACCTTATTCTACATCCACAGTTTTGCAGTTGGGCATTTGCCTTGCAAACACAGTTGGTCTGTTCTTTTATATAGGGAGTTGTTCATAAAATGTTCTAACACATTTAAAGCATGTGCTTTTATATATATATATACATGTTCAAAATGTCAGCTTTCTTAGTTTCACATTGTGTTATTTATTGGCTTGTCTGTAACAATCCATTTTTAAAGGGGAGAATGCTTTCCCTTATAAATATTTTGTTTGCATAGTGAAGTCATTTCAATTGGATACAATCTTAATTGTTCTTATTAAAAAAGCCAAGTATTAAATAGAGTGCCATCTGCTGGCAGGCTAGTTGACTTTTGTGTAACTTTTATTAAAATAAATTGGCTCTCAGAATTGTAGACCATTAGATCTTTAGAGGGGAAGGGTTAAATTAACATGCCAATAAAATATGTTGGCTAAAATACAAAAAAGTAAAATTATTGATTGACCAATTTAAGTATTCAATTTTTAAAATTTGTGCTCAGTGAACAATAAATGAGCCAGTAACTTAGGCCAATTGTAAATCAAAATTTCTGTAGTCTGCTTGATGTATTTGTAGCCCTTTCACATAGAATTAACGTTTGTTGTTCTATTAACAATGTTCTAGACAGAAACTGACTTCCTGAATAGAAATATAGAATAGTTATGAATATTGCAAATAAAGAATTGAATTCTTCACATGCTTCAGTGAGTATGTATGAAATGACTAAAACATTGATTTTTTATTAGGATTTCAACCAAAGTATTTTACTTGAGCTGCTTTATATTTCAACATTTGCTAAATCAAAATTTTACATAGAACTAAGATGTTAAAAGTCAAAATAGGTTATATTTTAAAAGTTTATTTGACCCAGTAGATCTTATTAAATAAGGTTGATAATTTTTAATAGGTGATAGTCATGGTTGAAGATAGGAGCTAGCTACTGAATGTCCGATGTGTCTTTGAATACACATTTTTAGTGTCATTTACTCTGGAAGGTCAGTTATATTAAATTGAAACAACAATAAATTGGCTTTCTTTATTTGATGCCCTACACTTTTTATATGTACAGTTAACCATTTGACTTCTACAGCAAATATTTCAGTGTGATTAAATTATCTGCAGCTTTGTTGTACATAAGCCTTAGCAAAGTTCTAATTCAACTAGAACTGTACACATACTTTATCCATCAATACGTTCAATTTTCTAGATTTAACAAAATGAAAATTTTTATTGGTTTTAAAAGTTGTGCTGTACAAAAAATCTTGGATTAAAACGGTTTGAAACAAATTGGAACCTCTAGTAGGTGGCTTAACCATGTTGAATAAAAACTATTCTGGTTATTTCATTACATTTTAGTGATTTACTGGTGCCGTTATCTTTTGGGGGAAGATAAGGTACTACTGAAGTCAGATTTCTAGGACTGTTACCATTGCCTAGAACAAAAACTGGCTTCTAAAAATTATTTACCTTGTAGCTATAATTTGTATAGTAACAACCTTATTTCTGACTTTTCAGGCCCTTAAAAATGCTTTATTCTAGGCTTGATGTAAAGGTAGGCTGATTATGCTAAAATTAAGTGTTAAAAAATCCAGTGAAAAATGCCATTGTCTTTTTTTAAATACATGTGTGGTGGGTTGCATCATTTTATTTATCCTTCAGCATTAGAGTTTACATTTCTTTTACACCTGGTGTATGTTTGTCTAAAAGAACAGGACTATACAGAGCTCTCAATGATGTATATGAATACTCCCCCCATAAGGGGTAAATCAAGCTGTATTAACAGATTTGGTAAAGATAATGCAGTGATGTTCTTAGAAATTGTTATGTGCAGACCTTTGCAAGCTACTTTTTTGGACAGTAAAATTCAATTGCGGCTTATAAATGCTTTTCTGTTTTCCAAAAGTACATCATGGTGATAAAACACTGTTTGTTATAATAGTAAAAACAGTTGTATATTGCCTGTAATGCTGTCTCCTCATATTATGACCTTTCAAATCTTCTGTGAGGTGGTAATCTCATAATGAACTACAAATTTTTAACAGTGATTCTTAAATAACAGGTGCTATACACCCACACAGAGGTTGATTACTAGCAGGAAATACTTTTGAGTCCTGAATGTATAAAATCTTACCTCTATATTTGGAAATATGTACATGATTCAATCATACTGTTCATTATTGTTTGGTTAGGTCAGAATATCTGGTTTAGTCTAGTTTTCGTATGCAGAGGCAGAATTTGCCAATTTTTATACATTATAACTTGCTCTTGAGTATTACAAAGATTAACAGTAAAAAGTTTTAACAAAACAAATTAAATTCTGCTATCTGAAACTTAAGTGATGTATTTTATTGCATATATTCTAATTATATAAACCTACCTACCTTTTGTATTGGATGCAAGAAGCTGACTACCCTAACATTTTGTACTTTATGAAAGAATGAGTTAACAGAACATTGAAGACCAACATGTGGCATTAATAATGACAAGTCTAAGAATTGTAGCTAACCTGAAACTTTTTAGTATGTGAACAGTATCGTAGAATCTAATGACACTTCACATTCTTTTTGCAAGTGTTTCAAGATAAGCTGTGGTAGGCTGTTCATGTATGGCAGTGTTCACTGAAATGAGGGCTGTGTCTTCATTGGTCATAAATTTGAACAGTAGTTCTTTTGGAAAATAAGCCTGGTGATATTGAAATAAATTTGCCAATCAACCTTAATAATTCTATTTTTAGGCCTGTGACTGTTAATGTCTACCTGGTGAATTAAGACCAGCATTATGTTTTATTTATTATGTTTGCTTTTTCTGTATTTTATTTTAAAGCTATGTTGAAAGAATATGCACATTTTTTCACAATTTTGTACTCCAGATGTTGTGGACTTAAGCTCCAGTGATTTCCCAGAGTCAAAGTCCAACATATCTGAAGGTAGAAGGTTAGGTAAGTCTGGACTGCAAGCATAATTAAACTATAAAGATACCAGATTGAAATGCCTTATATGTCTTAAGTTATATGAGTTTATAATATCTGACCATAATGTTTCTTCAGTTTTGGACATTTGTATTAGCAGACTGGTCAGCCATAGAAGTACTGTTCTAGCTTGAAACCCAAAATTTGTAATCTGCATATCTGTACTTATGGGAGAGAGAGAGAGCAGTTAAGTTTCCTACCCAATGAGTTATGCAGAAAAAGTTTTTTATTAACAGTACATTGTGACACATTTCATACAAGATGATGTAATTTCAACATCCTGTCATGGCATCTTGAAAGAAAGGTACAGTTTAAGTTCAGAAATTACATGAAAAGTCCTATTTAAAACTTACCTATGCATTATGTGATGTGAAGTTGTATCTTTCAACTATTTATTAAGTGCGATTAGCTTTTAGTATTTTTAGACATTTTAATTTCAGTTCTAACATAATCTGATGGCCTCAGAGCATTCACACGATTGGCTAGTTTAATTGCTCAAAATCCTTTGAGTGCTTGTATGTGTTATAGTGTTTAATTAAATGCTTCTGCTTCTCAGAGGCCTGGTGAGATAGTCTGATGCTTGTTCTAAAATTCAGGCACCCTTTGGTCACATTGTATGTTTCAATGAGTCCCTAAGTGAAAAATGGCACAGCTTCTAAATAGTACAAACAACAAATTTCTATAAAGATAAAGACAAATATAAATGAAGAAAAGCTAAAAAAGTTCAGTAATAAATTATTTGAAGTATATATGGAAATAACCATGAAATGTAAGAAAGAAAGGTTTTCAAATGGCCCTTGGATATTACTTAAATTCGGTGTGGGGAGATCTCATGCTCTTAATATTTCTAAGGGAAAATGCTCCTGCAAGGAAGAGTGAAAAATTCCAAAAGCCGTTACAGAGACTTAAATGCAATCATCTGTGTGTAAAAGTGTTTTACAAAAGTCAAGATGATTGTAGTAGGCCCATCAAAGCCCAGTATAAAATGTTGTATGTGTTGTGGTAAAGCATTAAGGTATGGTTTCATTTGTGTTGTGACTGTGACCTGGATTTTTATTTGTTTTATATTCTGCCCTCCATCCTTAGGCACTACATCTTAACTGGCTACCAAAGACATTTTTATTAGATTTTTATTTTGCTTTTTTTTTTTTACTTTAGAAGTAGCTCAAGGCAGTGAGCGTACCTAATACTCCTTTCCTCTTATTTCCCACAACAACCCTGAGAGGTTGATTGGTCGGACAAAGTGACTGGCCCAAAGTCACCCCAGCTGGCTTTCATGCCTAAAGTGGGATTAGAACTTAGTCTCCTGGTTTCTTGAAGTTGTTATTTCTGGCAAAGGAAGGTGTTAGAGAGTATTGTCTGAAAGCCTGTCCAAACCCTTGCACCTCACATACTATTAATTGAATGTGAAAAATTCATCTAAATACAGTATCAATGCCTTCCAATTTGGATAATGTTTTGTTTAAATACTTCATAGAGCAGGGTGACAAACTGGCGGCCTGCGGGCCGGATGTATCACGTGCAGGCCAGGTCGTCCGTCCCCCCCCCCCGCTCCATGAATGGGAAAAACGCCACAAAACTTAATGGTACAGCAATGTGACGCTGCAAGTTTGGCACCCGTGTCATAGAAGTATCAGCTTCTATTCAGTTAAAAATCACTGAAACAGAATTTTATTGTGCCTAAACTTTTGCCTGCAACTACATATGGAATAATTTAAAGTTATTTGGTTCACTGTCAAAGTGATTTATATGAAATCAACCTGCAGGTAATTAGCATTTTAAAAGGAAGCAATATGGGCAATCTGAGGTTCCTATAAAGGAATTCATTGAAGTTGTTTTACTAAAAATGTAAATGTATTATAAAACTTATTAGACTGTATAAAAGTAAGTCATTACACAGGATGGTTATTGACTGTCAATTCTTCAACTACTTATACTAAATGCTGTGCTTCTAAAACAATTATTTTTAGTGTTACATAATGTAACCATATTCTAATGCTAGAAGTTAATATAACCAGACAATATTTATTTATAACCTGTCTTTATTATTTTTATAAGCATCTCAAGGCAGTGAACATATCCAACACATCTTCCTCCACCTTCCTCCAACAGCCCTGTGAGGTGGTTTGGGCTGAGAGAGAGTGAGTGGCCCAAGGTCACCCAACTGGCTTCAATAACTAAGGCAGAACTAGAACTCAGTCTCCCACTTTCCAGGTTGCTTCTTTAACCATTAGACCAAACTGGCTGAACATGAGGACAATTTCAGTAAATCTTGATTTCAGTTGTCTATCAGTAGTAATGATGTATTTTAAAAATTCAATATTACACAGGAAAATGGAGTAAATCAATATGATCTATAATCTGTTCTGCATTATAGATTTTATTACATGCTTGTATGGACCAAACTCCACTGGCAGCTCAGTATTTCTATATCTGTAATCTGACTTGGGCAGATGCTAACAACAAACAGCTTAAAGATGCTTCTGCAGGAAGGAGCAGAATATTTTTGTAATGTCTGACTATTTGCAAAAGAACAAATCTACCTACCTCATTAGAAAAAAAATAGAATATGCCTTAATTTACATTACATTTTAATTTAATTTAAAAATGTGAAATTCTAAGATACCTTTATTTTATCAAAATCTTCCCATTGGAACCAGTATGATAAAAGTAGGGCATATGTGTACTAAGGTTTGTTTTTTTTCAAAGACTTGGACTATTGATAATTCTATTGCTGAGTTTTGCAATAATGCACCCTTCTGCCCATGTCAAACATGTTAATGAAGATTTAAAAAGACTGAATGCATAGGGCTGCTCAGGATCATATACTGAATAAAATTGAATGAATATACTGTGAACCAGAATATACTGGTTCACAGAATATACTTCTAGATGTATATGTGACCTGTTTGTGGATGATGTCTGGTGACTGGGGCGAACTGTTACCAGAAACCTGGTGAGATTGCTCCCTGCCATCCCATATTCCCTTTGTTTTCTGGGCAGTTGAGTACACAAAGCATTGGGTTGTGCTCATCTGTTGTTATTTTTAAAGGGTATCTGTAGGGTACATGTACTCAGTGGCATAATAGCAAATGAAGATGCCAGAGGGACAATGCTTGGTTGCAGTATGTCACCTTTCCTTAGGAAAAGAATAATAGGATAGAATCTAGCAAGTACTAAGGTTCATATTTCTGTACTCAGTTATATATAAATATCGATTTTGGTTAATTTACTTGCTATCTTGCCAGAATGACATCATCCGCATACATGTAATTGTTAGAAGGCTAGAAAGCAGATGATTGCAGAAATACAAAATACAGTAAATTTGCCTGGGAGACATAAGTATAAAAACTAGTAAGCAGCCCCACATGGTATGTATGGACTGCCATTTGTTGGAGACAGAAACAAGACCTTAGGCATGTAAAGGTCACATTTATATACAGGTAGTCCTTAAAAGACTGCAACTGGGACTGGCCACTTCATTGATAGACCGTGCAATTGTAAACAAAGCCTTTGACCATGCCTGACTTACATTGTCACTTTCAGGTGTGGTCATTAATCAAATCACTGTGTTAAATGCAGTGTCACATGACCACAACTTGTGACTTCCTGTCAGCTTCCACATTGATTTTGCCAGTTGGAAATCAGCTGTGAAGGTTGCAAATGAGGATCGCATGATTGGGATGCTGCTACCATTGTAAATCTGCACTGGTAGTCAAATGCCTGAATTACTCATGTGACTGCAGGAAACTGCAACATTTCCAGTTTCAAGGAGCCATCATAACTCATTCTTTTTCAGCACCACTGTAACTCAGGGCTGTCAAACTCGTGGGCTGGATGCATTACACACTGGCCACACCCATGTCCAGTTTAGCGATACTTCATGTGATGCTGCCATGATGATGCGAGTTTGACACTCCTGCTGTAACTGAATGGTCACTGAATGAATAGTTGGTAAGCAAAGACTACCTCTAATAATTAAGGATAAGGGTAGAAACTGGGAGGTGGTGCCTTCTGATATTGCCTTAAGACACAAAACCAACTGTGACTCAGGGCCATTCTTGGCCCCTGGAATAAGGTAATGGCAATACACATTTCAAAATTGCCAAGGAAACTGCAGGGGCTAATTTAGAACATTAGAGTCAAAACTGATTTAAAGACAAAACAGCAGTGGGAACAGCTGATTTGTTTGGCTGGCTGCAAAAAAATACATGCCCCATTATGCCTTTTCAATTCTAATAGTGCATTGATGAAAATGACATGTTAATATAAATAAGGTCAATCGATATTTTGGTTCTGCATCCATATTTGAGCTGGTAACTAGTATCTTTTCTAGTTTTATGACTTCAGCTAATGCACTAATATATAATAACTGCATGAAATGGGATTACAAGCGAGTATAATTTACTACATTGTGCTAATCCAGAAAAAAAATAGGGCTTTTTAAAAAAAAACTGGGTTAAGTGACAAGTAAATATCAGATGTATCTGCATTGAATATGAAAAGCATATACCAATTAACAAGTCTTGTTTATTTGTATTTGTATGATCAAAGATTCAGTAAATATTTAAGCTATTTTTCAGTCTCCATTCCACTGCTTTAAACCAGCCTGAAGTATAGCAAGGCATCTATATAATTTCAGCTGAACATGTGGCATTTAATCCCTGCTATGTCATGTCACTTGGAGAATAAATAGCCTATAAACCCCATTTTGATTCTATGTCTTGATGGGGCTGTGGTTTAATTGAGCTTAAAATGCAACATATCCAACTATTTTCTGACCCTGACGATCTATCTGAAATGTAAATTATGTGTATAGAAGAGCACGAGAAT
The DNA here is from genome assembly GCA_032468155.1 of Oxyrhabdium leporinum. Lineage (NCBI taxonomy): Eukaryota > Metazoa > Chordata > Lepidosauria > Squamata > Cyclocoridae > Oxyrhabdium > Oxyrhabdium leporinum. The sequence continues at coordinate 136,547 of JANHFL010009629.1, read as the reverse complement.
GAAAAAGATAGTGGATAGTTTACAATTGAAATAAGAGAATATGGTTTGTTTTAAAGGAAGTCCCCTCCCTCCAATCTGTGCTCTACATGTAACAAGCTGTATACTGTACTGATACTTAACAAACTCGAATGCGTTTATGTTGGTTGCAAAAAATGATTTATCTGCTTTTACTTAAGCTAAAAACTGGCCCTACTAAGAGGGAAAATGGATGTGCGAAGCTAATATACTCACAGCACATTTTGCCATAACAATCCTGCCGGTTTTTAAAACTAGATTTGTTCCAAAGAATGCTGGAATGGTTTCCCTTTTTAACGCATCTTTCAAACGTATGGGTTAAATAGATTGCCCTAGCCTAAGAGTTTTGGGATAGGGCGAGAACGAAATCCAAATAAGTGCGATGTAAGGAGCGTGCGTCCCGAAGCACGCCTCCCCTTCCCTAGCCATAAACCACGGGACCAAGACCAAAAAATCGCTCTTTTCCCTTTCCGCCCTTGCTGCATTTGCTTCATTCCCTTTGTCGGCCTTTTTAAAACCGAGCAGAATCCCGCCAGAAAGATGCCTCGGGCAAATGCAGCAGCCGGGATGGTGCAATGTACCTATCCGCACAGCTGGTGTTGCCAGGAAACCGAGTCGCATGCTCGGAGCGGGAGAAAGGAAGGCAGAAGGGAGTGGGCTGCCGAGGCTGGAGGCAGAGTAGCGGCGGCAGCGGGGACCTCTGGGAAGGGAGTGTTCTGGCTGCTGCAAAGTTAACCTGCCGCTGTTGCTTTAGGCGTGAGAGGAAGCGGCGCAGGGGCGAGAAGGAAGGCGGCCAGCTGAGCGCAGCCAGATCGGGGGGCGTCGAGTGGTCCGCTGCGGCAGCGCTGGAGAAGCGAGCGGGCAGGAGGCGAGGGCGCATGCAGCAGGGCTCCGGCTCCGCTCCGGCGGCGCACAATGGACGACGAAAGGTTGGTGCGGTGCGCTCGGCGAAGGGGGCAGGCGCCTTTTTTTGCTTGCGTCGGGCGGTAGGGGTGGGCGCGGAAGCCTGGCGGAAGATGTCGCGGGCCGGATTCGGTAGCATCCCCCGAAAGTTGGCTGCGGTAACCTCCAAGCGACGCCGTTTATTTGCGTCTCTTGTTGGGTCGCGGACCCCGGAGGTTGATCCGCCGCCGCCGCCCCCTCTAGTTGGGAGGCGCTCCCTCCGGTGAATCTTCCTCTTTATTAGGGGAGGGGCGGTGGCGTTTTGCGCCGGGTGACTTTTTATTTTTCATTTTTTTAAATCAAGGGTTCATTCATCGCGAATCTCTTTCATCGGTTTTACAAATCCCCTTACACACAAGCACAAACACACACACACACACACACACACACACTTCCTGTCTCCGGTGGCCCTTCTTTGAAAGTGTCTGCCCCTCTCCTTCCGTTCCTCGGGCGAGCCTCGACGCGCAATTTCTAGGGTCTCCTTCGAAAGCGGTAGTCATTTTGGGCAAGCCGATTCATTTTCGGCGGGGCAAACTTCGTGCTCCGAGTTTTAATACGCTCGTCGGAAAGATGGTGAGGTGAGGAGTGTGTGTGCGTGCACGCGCGTATGGGTGTGTTTGACCCGTGAGTGAACATCCCGGGCATTAAGAGACAAGAACAGTGATTAGATTCGGTGCTGCCGATTCGTGCACGAACTCCGTTTCCCCTTTTGCCTCTGTTCCGCTCCCCCCCCTTCTTTCCACTGTTCTGCAATTCGCTTTTTAATCCACACATACACGCCTGCTTAGTTGCTTGGCACGGCAATTAAACATAGGTGAAAGGTTAAATTGTTTGGGTTTAATGAATCTCAAGCTGCAGGAAATATGTGTGAGTGGGTGCCTTTGCCGTTGCTATGGGAACATTTTTGTACAGCTACACCGGGGAGATTCACACAATCTGCTCTCTTAGTGTGGGATGCTGCTTGCTCTTTGAGAGTTGTGGTGGTAGTTGTTGACTGAATAATAGCTCCGAAGTTTTGCATAGAGATGATTTCCAAGAGGAGCTTCCATATGATCCATTGGCGAGTCCCTAATATTTAACCATAATCATAAGTTGTGACTAAAATACACTGTGTATCACAGTAAGTGTTCTTGCTTCGCACACTACTCAAGGATAGTAAATTATGCAATTTGTTACATAAGTAAAAAGCTGAACTACTTGTTTCCAGCTGAGTGCCAAATTATGTCTTCCAAAACATTGTAATCTGTAATTTTTCTACTGTTTTGATGTTTGGCATTTCTTTGATGTTTAATTGGGATCTTCTTAGCCTGCCTGTTTTTTAAGAAATCTAAGAAAAGTACAATATGTTTACAAAGATATTATTGCAAAGACAAAGCCAACACTAGTTATGACTTGTAAGATGCCAGGTGAAGATCCATTAACATCTAATAAAAAGATGACTAACCCATATCAGAATGCATGAATTTTGGGGCCCAAGGCCAGAGTTATGAATTCAGAACTGAATCTAAAAGGTTTCCAGGACCAGAACAATGACTAAATTTGATGTAATTTATGCTTACATTTACTGTAATTACAATTAAAGTTAACGAAGTGCTGTTCTTATGATGAACAGCACTTCATTAAATTTATTCGCCTGTATTTAACGTGCCCTGTCACGTTGCACTTTTGGAGGAAGTCTGAAGGATCCATTTAAAACTTTTGAGTCTGTATGCAATTGTGGGAACTTACGTTACAATGCTATTAAATGCTCAAGGTGTATGAAATAAGATGGGAAGTTGTGTTGTTATCTCCTAGTAATCAAATTAGAAAAGTGTTTTCCTCTCACTGTGGAAGAATTCAGATTGATGACACAGTGGCCATTCCTACCCAGTGCAAATTCAAATCTTGCTCTCTTGGAAAAAACAGGATATGGCAAGCACTTCCTTTTTACATTGTTAACCGGACTTGTTCAGGAAAAAATAACACACAGAGACTGCTGTACAGTAAGATAGAACAGCAACTGCTTGCTTTTGCTACTGTTAGTGTGGTAAAAAGTGCTCCTATTCAAGTTATTTTAATGCTTGGGAATTAGCTCTATTAAAGTGGGTGAGACGTGCCATCTTTTTCTCTCATTCCGTGGCCTGGTTCACTAAGCCGAAAGGAGGATGAAAATGGTTTGGCTCCAGTATATTTTTCAAACCTAGACTTTTTTGACTTATAAAGTATAGTTTGTGACAAGGTACAGTGTGTGAACCCAATCAGTTGTGGTTTATTTGGCAAACACTGATCTACAGTATTAAAACTATGGTTTGGCACAGCAGTAGGCAATATTTAGAAGCATATTTAGAATTTCAAAAGCATGTAAGTAGGATCAGTTAGTCCTCAACTTACAACCATTCATTTAGTGACAGTTTGAAGTTACAACAGCACTAAAATGTGATTTATGACTAGTTTTCACATTTACCAGCATTGTAGCATCTCCTTGGTCACGTGATCAAAATTCAGGTGCTTGGCAAACTGGCATGTATTTGTGATAGTTATACTGTCCTGGGATCATGTGATCACCATTTGTAACCATTTCTCCATCATCTTCTGACAAGCAAAGTCAATGGAAGCCAGATTCGCTTAACAACCCCATGATTACTGAACGACTGCAGTCATTCACTTAACAACTATGACAAAAAGGTTGTAAAATGGGGCACAACTTATTAACAACTGTCTTGTTTGGATCAGAAATTTAGAGCTCAATTATGGTTTTAATTGAGGATTACCTGTGTTCACGAGACATATAGTCCACCACAAAATTCCCATTTACCAGAAGAGCCAATGTGGTATTTTGGTTAAAGCACCAGGGTAGAAACCTGGAACTGAATGCTAGTCAGGTACAAAGCCAACTGGGTGTAAAGTCAGCTCCGGGTGACCTTGTGTTGGTCCCTCTCTCTCAGCCCTAGAAAGGAGGCAGCCACTTACAAAAAGAAGCCACTTATAAAAAAAATATTGCCAAGAAAGTAGCAGAGACTTGCTTAGGCAATTGCTAGGGATCAAAATTGACTCAAGGGTGTGTGCACACATACAGAAGGCAAACTAGCATCCTAAAGTGATCACTCCTACAGGACAATTAAACATTAAAATGAACAATGGTAGATAGATTGAATCATGCCTAAAACCCCCTAAAAGTTTTTGTTAAATGACAGATTGAGGATTTCAGGTCCTGCTTCTGAATAGGGAAGGGTGTTTATGGAATGGTCTTCTCTGGAAATCAGATTGACCACACACATTGGCTTTCCCTAAACTTTTAAAAATCAAATTGTTTTGGAGATCCTAAGGAAGAAGAAATTATCCCACTGATTCTTTCCTTGATTCATTTTATTTTATAATTTTAAATTTTATATTGTGATTTTGTTATTGTAAGTTTACTGTACTGTTGATTTCATGTGGCTTTTGTTAGCTGCTGAAAGTCGAAATGGTGGCAGGGATAAATCTACCGATAATAAATCAATAAAAACCAACATAAGTATTTTAGAACAAGCAGTGATTTGACAGTTATACCATAGTTAACTAAATACATAATTAACATGAAACAATAGGCATATGGACACATGAATAAAAAGCAGGTTCTCTACTTCTCCCCATAACTTCAAAATCAAATTCAAATAACTAAATGGATTGCTCATTTCAATGATTAGAATAACCTTTTGCATTAGAATGATAACATTCATTTCTTTGAAAGTACAATAGAGGATAATCATGTTTTAATCTGATAACTTAAAACCGGTTCTGTCAAATTCTGCTATGAAAGGAAATCCATACTTTGGGTATCAGAACTGGAGAGGGGGAAACTGGCAGGAAGAGATACTGTATATAATAGGGCAGCGAATCCTATACTCATTTGGGAATTAAAATGTAAATAATTATCATTATTTCTATGATTGGCAAGGTAAAACTATATAAACAGTCAGCAAACCCCTTACTTATTTACACTGATGATGTTACCGGTCGGGTAGTGAAACAGCCAAGCTGAGAGAGCACCGAGAATGCCACAGTTCAACCCTGAACTACAGATATTCTCTTCTCTTGAAGTTTAATACTCTGATCATTTGACATGGGTAGAGATTAGAGTGTATTGGAAATGTCCTTTCTTTCTCTCCCCCCCCCCCCAATAAAAAAAATAAAAAAATAACTCCTTGCCTCAAG
>JANHFL010009629.1:120259-131317 GCA_032468155.1 Oxyrhabdium leporinum | reverse complement strand
CACATAGTGATCAGGTTTTGTTTTGATGTGAGGGGAATGTGGTTGGCTTGATATATTGTGTGGATTCACTCAGTAGTGATTTAATCATAATTATCTTCCAATAATTTGGAAGATGAAGTCTGGCATCGGGGAAGGGTAAAAAAAATATGTCTACAAATACATCACGGTTAATAGTTTCAATTGTTGTATGAACTCCATGCTGTAAACTGACTGGCATTCACATCCATTTATCTAACCATTAGCCAAAAAAAAAAATAAAAAAATAACTCCTTGCCTCAAGAGCCTGTAGTTCATTTTCACTGACTGGCTTTTCTGATTTTGGTGGAATTGCTTTCTTGTCCTGCATTTACTCTACCGACTGAGGACAACAATTACTATTGCATGTTACACCTGATTTTATATTAGCCTGCAGGTAGGGATAGATGACTTGTCCTCTAGAATTCACATTTTAAAATTCAAATAGCATGTTTTGTAATAAAGAAAGCATTCTTAGGATAGAAAAAATGGTTGCCCTCCAACATAGCTTGACCTAGACGGACAAATCCATGCAATTTTCATGGCAAAATATGGAATGGCTTGCCATTGCTTTCTTCCAGGATGACCAGGAGTGGGTGGTTGGTTTTATTTCTGTTTTTTACTCTAACAACTCTGTACTATCATATTATTAATGCATCTTGTTTTGAGTGTCCTATATGTCCATATACTGTTTTTTAGTGAAGCCACTTCTATAGCATTTGGGTAATTCCAAATGGTTTTTTTTCTAAAGTGTTTTGGAAGAACTGAAAGAAGCTTGGCTAGAGAAGAAAGAACACACTTTTGTTTAATTTATCTGTTTTTTTTCTCCCTTGCCCATTATGCATAACTCTTTTTTTAGTAAATGGACATGTATGCAACTATGCTGTTTTCATTCTGGAGGGGAACTGTTTCCATTATAGATAATATAGATATAAATCTACATTTAATCAGTTCATGGCAATAATCCTGAGCTTGTAGAAGGGTAATTCACTCTGGCTTCTACCATTTCATGTTACTCTGATCTTACATTCCAGTGGAGTGTCTCTTCACATGGTTTATTCCAATAGCAGGTATGTGTGGCATGCAGATTGTTTTAACACAACTGCTATCCTTGGAATGTGTGTAATAGCTATACATGCATAGATCCTTCTTCATTGAATTTTCTGTTTATTATGCATTATGTAGTACAAAGTATATTTTAATGTTGTCATAAATATTGGCAGGTTCCTTGCTTTTCAGTGTTGAAAGCAAGTTAATTTTGCTTCTGGCAGTTTGGAAAACTGACCAGTGCCTAAAGTTGAGATTTTTCCTTTTCTGGTAATTAATAATATATTGTGACAATTAGTGAATGCAGGAAAAAGAAGCAACTACCACAGTCTCCTCATTTTTAATGAAAGCATTTTAATAATTATTTAATGTAATTCTAAATGTATTTGTTAAATGTATATCCTGCCTTTTGTTTAGCAGCTCAGGGTGGCAAAAGTAGCAGATTCAGATTTAAAACAATAATGATGTCTTCTCTAAATCTTTTAATCTACCTTTTTAATAGCTTTTTGTTTTGTTTTGCAATCAGTTTTCCCTAACAGTTTCTTTGTATGTTTCTTGATTAGCAACTGATTAACTGAATTATCCCAGTTAATCAGTTATATATCCCTATTGAAGGCAAAGTCATTAATATAACACACATCGTTTACAGATTAATTCTATGATTTTTGCACGATCTAGGACCTAGCCTATTGGAAGAATCTATTAAGAGAATGCAAAGCACCTACTGATAGAAGAGAATAAGCACATACTGCTTTTTCTACAAATCCAAATAACACAACAGAGTACTCATAATTGTTAATTTCCTTTGATTGTTAGGATTTGTTTTCTAAAGCTTTCCAGTCGATGATTATCTAATGTCTGGGATATGTTTATTATCATTCCACGTTACGATATCTCCAAAAAACACATGTTTTCTATTGTTTTTTAGTCACGTTAGAAATCTGAAAAATTGTGGTATTTCTATTAGAGCTGATTAAATCCTACAATATTTCAAACCTTTATTGTCAGTGTACAACATGTGTACAATGAGATTGGCTGAGCTTCCCTTAGTGCACCCCCCAACCAATACAACTCAACGTGAAAGACAAAAAAAATTAAAAATCCCTAACCCAGAGAATCCTCCTAACAACATACAATCCTATTGTACCACTGTAAACATATTGCACGTCGCGCCGGCCCTGCAAGTCAATTGTACTAGGTTGTTATGAGATTATTTCGCATTCAGGAGTCTTGACAGCCGACGGATAATACTAAGAAACCTCTCAAGTTCTTCAGAAACACATATAAAAGGAGGGGGGGGTGAATGCTATAGGAAGCCCAGTTTTTCCATTGGAGTCCTTAGTTTTCCCTTGGCGCAATAAAATATAACTAAAAGACAAAACTTAAAAAATACTAACAAGAGAAAAGGGAGGCAGGGGAAGGTTGACCCAGCTAAGCACATATTACTAGTAGTTGAGAAGTATTACTGGTCCTTGTGGTTTTAGACTGAAACAAAAAGAAGCAGAAAGAAGGAAGGACAGACTGTAAGACTAAAAAAAATATATCGAAATACCCCAAAGCAGAAAACCTTACTTTGTGGCTCTTGGGGAAAAAAAGTTTTCTAAAATGTAAAAGCTTCAGGGCTTCATTCTGGATCTAATCATTTTAAATAATAATACAATAAACCTTTGATTTAATGGACAATCTCTGCTAGATCAAAATTTTGTCCAATTTTCAGTCTGTAATACTATTCAAACAATGGATAAAGTCTGTTGTTTGGTGGATTGGTATAGTGTTCTCTGTTTACTTTCAAAAAGTTAGCTTTTATCTTTTATCTAGTTATTAGCAAAACAGGCTATTTCAGGTAAGAGTATGTTTTTGTCTTTAACAGACATTTAGTTTCTTTCCATTAGTCCGGTATTGTATTAGTGATTATTGTTGAGTTTGGGAACTGTATGCTTTTTAAGTCCATTTCTAAAACAGCAGTGGTTTTGGCACACTCACTATAATTTTTAATTCAAGTTATGGTTTTATTCCTTGCTGTGAGCCTTGAATGCACCGTTAGAGAAATATTTAAGGTGTTTTGGTTCTTTGTTTTACTTTATTTGAAATTCACATGGGCAGTATTTTGATTTGCTTGCTGCTGTCATTTTTACATTCCCATAAAATATCTTGAGAAAAAAAAAATCATAATTAAGTCAAGGTGCCTATAATCTCACAGCATATGGGGATTTTGCAGGAGATGAGATTGTCAGAATCCTGCAAGATCTGGACTATTTTAAAATTGGGTTATAGTAGGATTGGTACTTGTTAGCAGGAAAAATGTCTGATTGCTGCTGTAGGATATGGCAAGGATAGGCAACTATTTTGTGGCAGTCATGAACTATTCTTTTAGTTAGTATTTTTTTCTGCCTACATCATGTTATGATGGAGTATATCATAAAAGAGTGTGAGGCTGATTTTTTTCAACTTTTTATATGGTGTGTGTGTGAGTCTTGGTTCTTGTTTTTTAATAGATGGAACTTAAATCTTAAAATACTGGAATAATATTCAACTAATGGATCACCACTGCCAATTTTCAATATTTTCTAGTTGCATTTCAATAGTGTTTGTGAGCTGCAGAATGATTGAGATTAAATGCTTCCACTCCAAAAAGAGGCATATTTCTATTTTAATACCCTTTGGAGCATTGCTTGAAATAAGCCTTGGGGTGAAAAAGTGAATTGTACTGCAGTCAGCAATGGAACTGAGCATCCATTATGAACTCGGCAGTATATACATTAGGGCTGTCTCCATTCCTGAGATTACAAATAGTGAAGCATAATTTATTTTTTTCATTGTTTCTTTTTGTATTTTCTTCTTATTTTTGTATGTTGTGGATTCCTGCTGGGTAGATCATGGACATAGGGTCAAGGCTTGGGTCGAGTCTATGAATTCCAGTCCCATCAAAAAAAATCTCCTTGCTTTGCTAGGAAATGGTTATATTCAATAAATCATTTCTTTTTTACCCGTTAGGTGCTATACTTTGATAGGGAATTATGAGAATTGTGGGCTCAGAAAATATGTTGCTATCGAAATAGAACAAGCTGCTTCTCAATTAGTGTTCTAAAAAATTAAAAATACAATGTTCATATTGTACTTGGCATTTCTTATTTTAGAACTCATCCTCATTTGCTTCCTTCCAATTAATTCATCTGTTCAGTTCTCTTGCATGGCCCAGGATGGAAGCTGTTGTGTTTGTTATGGACAAAGCAGCACACCTTTAAAATATGTTTACATTTGCACCATGTAAACTGAATCTAAATTCCTGGCATTGAAATGGTCACAGTTACGACCACAACTGAGCCCCAAATTTCTGTCGCTAAGCAAGACAGTTATTAAGATTTTCCCCATGTTATGACCTTTCTTGCCACAGTTGTCAAGTGAATCACTGCAGTTGTTAAGTTAGTAACACAGTTGTTAAGTGAATCTGACTTTCCCATTGACTTTCAGAAAGTTGCAAAATGGGATCATGTGACCCCACAACCATAATTTACATACCAGTTGCCAAATGTCTGAAATTTGATCATGTGACCGTGGGGATACTGCAACAGTTATAAGTGTGAAAAACAGTCATAAGTCTCTTTTTTTCAGTGCTGTTGTAACTTTGAACAATCAGTAAACGGACTGTTGTAAGCCAAAGACTACCTGTAATGAGCAAACCTGTTTGATCAGTTTGAAGAAAAAGGTTTTGTATGTTAGCTTTACTAAAACCTTTGATCTAATTGGAAGGGTGTTTGGTTTGCCCTTCAGGGAAGTGCTATAAATAACCTGAAAGCACATAAATGTAACTTTAAAGCTTTCAAAACATGAATGTGGGGAAAAGAGCTGTTTTTCTATCTCTTGGCTAGGTGGTAACATTTTCCCCACTTTTCTTCCACAACAAGCAAAATGTTCAAAAATTTTTTATGGGTTAGGCCCTACTGAAATATGTCCCATTTCTTCTCATGCTTGGGTCCTGTGTATTTATTGGTTGCTTTTGGGCCAATAGTTGTGATTTTGCTTTTTAAAATTCTACTGAAATTTCGCACTTGGCTCTAATAAGCTGCTTTGAACATCTTGTCTGCATTTGTTATTGGTGTTGCCTCACTAGCAACTAAGAGCCAGGTTGGTCTACTGATTATAAAGTGCTGGCCTAGAAACCACAAGGTTGTGAGTTCTAGTGCCGCCTGAGGCATGAAAAATCAGATGAATGAGCTTAGGCCAGTCATTGTTTCAGCCCAATTCACTCCACAGCAGAGGTGTCAAACTCACGTCGTCATGGCAGCATCACGTGACATATTGGGACTTCTTTCCCGTTCACTAAACTGGTCGTGGGCGTGGCCAGCGTGTGATGCATCCGGCCCGTGGGCCGGGAGTTTGACAGCCCTGCTCCACAGGATTGGTGGGGGGAAATAAGAAGAGGAAGGAATATTAGGTAACTTTGCCACCTTGAATTACTTATAAAAATAATAAAAGCGGGAAACAAACAAGCAAGCAAGCAAGCAAGCAAGCCAACAAATAAATGAATGTCTCTTTTGTAAGGGTTTGGATGTCCAGCTGCACTTTCTTTTTTCCTCTAATAAACCATCATTTTATTTGCCATTGCTTGTCATCCCTTTTTTCTCCAATCCCAGACAATCATTCTAATTCTACCAGTCTAAGTATATAAAAACCATCTTGATTGCTTTCCCCCCACCCACTGAAGAAAACCCCGCTGTGGGGCATTTTGCCTGGTAGCCTATGCTAGTGCATTGCACAAGCTTTCAGAGGGTGAAGGGTGAGGGTTGAGAGATGCTGTAAAAGTTACCTGATTGCTAGACTGTTTTCTCTAGCTAAAAAGAAGCCTTGAGGGGAATGCCTGATTTTCTATGGAGCCTGGGGAAATTGAATACAGATGGCCCTTGACTTACAACAGTTCATTTAATGACCATTCAAAGTTACAGTGGCACTGAAAAAAGTGACTTATGCCATTTTTTTTCACACAACCATTGCAGCATCCCCATGGTCAGGTGATCAAAATTTGGATGCTTGGCAACTGACTCATATTCATCATGGTTGCAGTGTCCCGGGGTCATGTGATCCCCTTTTGCGACCTTCTTACAAGCAAAGTCAACGGGGAAGCCAGATTCACTTAACAGCCATGTTACTAAGTAATAACTGCAGTGATGCACTTAACAGCTGGCAAGAAAAGTCATAAAATGGGGCAAAATTCAGCTAAGCAATGTTTCAGATAGCAACAGAAATTTTGGGCACAATTGTGATCATAAGTCGAGGACTACCTGTTTGGGAAGAGGGAGACACCCAGTGGGATTATTTCCAGGGGAGACAAGTTTGGGGAGCATATGAAGTTGTATCTGAAAGAATAGGCCTGATAGGAATGAGGGCAAGGAGCAATTGCTTTCCTTAAAAAGAACCCAGAGGAACAGGAGGAAGCGTAAGCAAAATCACCCAGTTCTCAGCCTCTATTGATGGTGTGATGGTGGCTAAGGGCCCAGTTAAAAAGTGAAAGCTGGCTTTGTGAGATGCTACGTGGGTAGGTTTGCTGCTTCCTCAGGCTCATGAGGCGTCTCTCTTTAGGGAATGGTTCAATTAGCCTTCTGTCTTTTCAGGAAGCGTTTACCTACAGCTGAATTGGCCATCGCTGTCAGTGAATGTGTTGTTTTGTTTTGATGGAACTGGTTTGGCAAGATTCTGTGTTTGTTTCTGGCCTGCGTGTAAGTAGAAATGGCCTTGCCATAGAGCTATTAACAGATGCTTTTGGATTAGGTAGTACATTCAGTAGTGACCAGTCCTCTCCATTTGACCTTGAGCGTGCACAAAAATATTGGGGAAAAAATGCATGAACTGCTTTTTTAGGTCAGTAAATAAAGTGCTCAATATTTTATTTCAGGTTGTGGCCGCAGAGTGGCTGCCATTCAGATTTGTAAATCCTGGTTTCATACACTTGATGTGGGTATTTCATGGGGAAAAACAAAAACATTTCCTGATAGTGTCTTTTTTTCAGTTGCAATAAATAGATCAGTTGTAATTCTAATGACTCTGACTTTCTACTTTTTAAACCAGATGGCATACTGTACTTACCAAAAAAGATGGTGATTGCATTTTCCCCAAGAAGACTTAGATAGAAAAACTGATCTGCCTTCATTACTTTATTCTTAGTAAATCTAAGGAGTCAGAGCGTTAAATACATTATTTTCCATGTGAATTTTTTTTATATAATTTACACATACATGTGCATAGTTCTTTAAAACCTCATGTGTGCTATTCACATTTGCTTGTGCTGGTCAAGCAAAGAATTTGTGCATATGTTCTGAGCGCATAGTTCACATAGTTACATCAAAAGCATTCACTTTGGCATAGTTGAGATATTAAAATAGGATTCCAATTATACTAGCAGACATAGTATGGACAGCTGGTTGTGTAAGCTAAACACTTATAAGATGTGAGAACAAAAGAGATGATGATTTGATGTTAAATTTTTAGGTCATATTTTATCTTAGATCTTGCAAATGAAAAGGGAGTGTTTACTTGCTTTTCTTTCTTGTCTTCAGCATCAAGAGGTGCTCCCAGCCACCTGAGGCAGATGGAGATAAGGATCAGCGGACAGTGACCATCAATCCTTGTCATATGGGAAAGGCATTCAAAGTCATGAATGAATTAAGGAGGTACTTCTTCATGTCCAGTTTGCGTCTCTGTGCAATTATTAGACACTTGCTGGCTGGAGTTGGAGGCATCTAACTTGTAGAACACTTTGTTCAATTCAAGCATCATCTTCAAATCAGTTGCTGTACTTTATATGAAGTACTTCATTTCGATCCCCCAAATTGTATGGTGCTTCACAATAGAACACAATCACCAGTGCTGTTGTTTAAGCAATTTATTGGACATTGTACCTTAGCAATATAGATACATTTATTTATTCTGTTATAAACAGTAGATTTGCCTGAATCAACAGCCTAACTTTGGGAATCTACAAACCAGGATTTATCTTGTTTTTAGAGGACCCTGATAGCCTCCTTTGCCTTCCGTCTCTGCTACTGGATTTTCTTTCTTCCCCACTTTCACCTTGCTAACCACATATTTGCTGCTTCTCTCCCCTCCCTGTAGCTAGTTTGATGTTGGTTGTAATAAACTACAGAACCCTAGCAAAAGGGGCAGGGAGGTGCTCATCTAGAATGCAACATGATGGCAAGAACAGATTTCTCAGGTGCTGAAAGGATATGGGGCCTGTTGTGGACAGCAGCAAGCACTGACTTGGCTCAGGAGAATCTAAGGTCTGACGAGGAAAATTCAAACAGTAGGACATTTAAAAAAATCAAACAAAGGACAGGAACTCTATAGTACTGCTTTCCATTCCGAGATAGTGCAGTTAAACGTTAATAGTGTACAATTGAGTTTGGCCCAAAATAATTTGGCCCATAATGCCAAGGTGGGTACTCTGCGGCAATCACAGGTGGCTGCCTTTATGGTAAAGTGCAGTATTGTAGAATAGCACTAACTGAATTGTCACATATTGTCCAAAAAAATGGCCAAGACATGGACCTAATCCTTTCCAGAGGTACCTCTGTTGCATTCCTTGACTGTGTCACCCACGGAACTACTGTCCTATGAGTTCACATAAAAATCAGGAATCTAGCTCCCATACTTTTTAATAACATGTCTTTTAAGATACCTTGTTAGTAGGAAAAAGTATTACTGGGCTCCTGTTTTGTTTCGTTTTTTTGCCCCCAGAGACTAACATAGCGCTGTTCCTGCAACGAGTTCACACAAGTGCAGCTGAAATGTTTAACAGCTCATCATCAGCCTTTACTTGGTGATACACAGACCTTACTTTATAACACAACAGCCATACCATGGGATGAATGCCTTGTCTAAGAAGGCACCGATCCTGAGTGAATTATCTTGCCCGTGTCCCTTGGTAACAAGTTGCTTTTGCCCCTTCTTTGCTGGCATAGAACATGAAAGGCTGGAGGGCTGTGGATTGTTTGGTACAAGCAGATTATTAATATGATAAAATACTAGATTCTATTTGTAACTTAATGCTATGTGGGGGATAATGAGAGAAGACCGACAGCTTTCCTCTTAGAGGAACTAATAATGTACGCTGCTTATGATGCCCTTCTAAACAAGCTACATTGCAGCTGCTCTGAAATCCCTCTCATTTCTTCCCTTTCCTGTTTACCACTGATTGATTCTCAGTACTGTTGCTTTTACTGCTGCTGCCGAGAAGAACTGAAGTTTGGCATTTGTTGAATACTTTAAAGTGGTAGGTGACAGCCGATTGCCAAAAGCAGGGTTATGTAGAAAAGGTGTTGAGGGGCCACTGAATCAGTGTAGGGACCGGAAAAAAGAGAAAAAGCCCATCTGCCTCCAGTAACATTCTTTAAGAAAGAGATATACTGTACCCATGAAAGGAGGAAGAGTCTTAGCTGGCGAGACTTGATGCTGCCATCTGCCCATATAGCTTGGGATTCCTTAGTGATGGTGACATTAAAAGTCAGCTGCACTCTGGAGTCTTCCCTGTCAAGCGAGCTAGTCCAAGAACGGATGGTTGATTTGACCTGCCATTTTATTAGCTCTGGAGCTGGAAAATTCAGACATCATTGAATTATTGATTATCCTGACCTGTTAATGTTTGCTGATGGATTGTACTCCTGATGGGCCAAAAACTGGGTTCTAGATTCAACACTAACTGGGAAGTCTAAGCAGTGGAAGTTAGGAATGCTTTTTTACCAGCTTGGATTGATTTTAGCTGTCCATGCTTTGTAGTGCAGCCTACTCCAACCTGGAGTGCTTTCTATGAATTGGAACTCCTGCATCTCAAATTCTTGGTTGAAAAACTAGAGAGTTTTAAGAATTGTTCCAATAACTGAAAGATTACCAACTTGAGTAGGAGGCTGCTCTGAGTTATCATGCTATAATGTACAGTAGGCAGGCCTATCCCATTCAGAAAATACAGATGCATGCAACCGCATTGTGTCACATTATATCACTTTCAGATTGTGCGCAACCACTCTCCAGCCCACATTAAGTTGCCCATATTTGTAAAGAGAGAAGCAGTTTGAGTTGAGAGATCAGTCGACCAATCTGCATGATAAATAGTTGGCCCTGGAGGCCTGCTTTTGTAGCTCATCATTTGTTTCACCAGATTGAACAAGGGAGTGCTGTTTCTCAGTTGTGACTTGCTTGTGGCATTGTTTTCCATGGGATATTTGTTAGGCTGTATCTCTCTCAAAGTTTACAAGACTACCTTAGCCTGTAATTGAAACTGAATTCGGTCAAGGGCACTGCGTAACTGACACTGACTCATTGGAATTGGGAATGGGGGAATTACTGTATGATTGATTTTCTCATTATCGTCTTGTTATATTTTTGTAATTTTTATTATCTGGGAAGATTTATTCTAATAGGTGGCATATACTGTAGATCCTAATAAAAATGTAAACAAGCATGACAACTATAGCCTACATTTCCTTAATGTAAGTTCATTTAATACTTCTGTATTTGCCAGATTGGTTCTGAAACCATCATTGTTATGTTCACAGCAAGCAGCTTCTTTGTGACGTGGTAATTGTTGCTGAAGACATTGAAATCGAAGCCCACCGTATTGTCCTAGCAGCTTGCAGTCCATATTTCTGTGCAATGTTTACAGGTAACTTTGTTTTCCAAACAAATAACTATTCTTATTTCGGGAAGAGTAAAGAGAGAATGTCACTTGGTGGTATTACATGGGATGCTGTTATATGGATGAGGGATGTTAAATGGAGGTACTACGGCCTTTATTAAAAAGTGTTCTATCAGAAGAAGGAAAAAGGGGCACGAAGTATATTGCTTACGGTATAAGCCAATATTCCTCATTGTTAGTGAATATCTTATGGCTGTGGAGCTTGACGTTGTGGATTTGATTGTGGAGATTGTGCAAGATTGAGCCTAGGTGGCGCAGTGGTTAGAGTGTTGAACTGCAGGCCACTTCTGCTGATTCAATCTAGCGGTTCA
>JANHFL010009629.1:71070-85894 GCA_032468155.1 Oxyrhabdium leporinum | reverse complement strand
CCCTAATTATTCTATTATTAAGGTGCTCTATTCTGGCTATGGTTTTGGTATTCTTGAAGTCTATGTTGTGTCCTGTGTCCTATGTTGTGTGTGTGTGTGTGTGTGTGTGTGTATGGAAAAACATCTTTTATCACAATCACTGTATATGATATCAGTTTTGTTCTCCCATGTTGGATTATTATTAGCAGCCTCCTGCGGGAGCAGATGAGAAAGAAAGACGGGTGCTACTATGGTTGAATTTTCACCATTTATTTTTGTCATGCAATTTATCTTTGTCTCCTATGAATGAAGCAAGCATCACAATAGCCGCCTTGTGAAAGGCAAAGCACATAATGCTGGTAGTTCTGCTCCAGGAGAAATGCACAGTCGTATGGGAAGGATATCTAGTGATAGCGAATAAAAAATTCAGCTCAAGTGAAATGCACCCAAGGACAGCACTTACTGCCTGCGTGCATATTTTACTTGGCTTCATTGAGCACGAAATGAATTGGAATTGGTGACTTGTATTTGTGAACTATCGAGTGCAATACAATAGGTGAAATGCGTATATACTATATGCAATGTGTTTTTTTAATGAAAGCAATTCATAAATTATATCAGGCTCCAAGAAAAACACATGGTAATTTTTCCAAGTAAATGTCTTTATTGTTTCATACCTTCAGACAGAAACATGCCAGACTGACGTACCCTGCTATATACAACAAGCACAACTCTGACAACTATTAGGGAGGGACTGTCTTCACCCTGTTTCTTTCAAATAAACTTTTCTGAATTGAGCTGCCTCTTACTCAGAATAACAGATTAACAGAACTGTAAGGGACCTTGGAGGTCTTCTAGTCCAATACTCTGCTTAGGCAGGAAATTCTTTACCATCTCAGACAAAAGGGATGCACCCTCTCCCTCCTTGAAATCCAGACTACATTCCACCACAAATTGATGATTAAGTGATGATTAAATTAAGGAATATTTAAAAGTCACAAATTATGAATTTAAGAAAACCCAAACTAAATCAAACCCGAGCTGTAACTAGTTCAATGCTGTATTCCCATGGCAATGATTATCTATGGAAAGATCACAAATTAGACAGGAACACTATGGTTCCCCTCCTCCATTTTCTGATATTGAGAGGTATTTTGGATTTATGTAAGATTTATTCGGTAATTTTGCATACTATCATAACCAACAAATTTCGGCCCACAGGGCTGAAGAACTCTCATGTATTAGAATCATCTCTACTAACTGCTACCAACAGATTAAGAAAAAGCTAAAACATCATAGTCTTTATAATACTAATTAGGGAACTGTTCTTCCAGTAGTCCTTGTTTAATGAATGCCTCATTTAGCAACCATTTGCACTTACAATGATGATGAAAAAGTAACTTTATCATTAATCCTCACATTTATGACTTTCATACGTCTGTAAAGGAAAGCTGCAGTAAGATTATAAACACAATCCCAGTTTTTCTTAATGACTGCCTAACTGACTGATCTGCTAGCCCCAGTTGCAGTTGCTAAATGAAGACTACCTGTATTTACATTCCTCTCTATTAGCACCTGTTTTCTATCTATAAGAGGATCTCTTTTAAAAAATATAAGATTACTAATTTTAGTCTGAGGACTTTAGGAATGATATTATAAAAATACTTTCAGGGTTGAAGTATACAATCCCTTCTGGATGTCTCCATATCCACAACAGTTCGCATCCATAGAATGTTAATTTTGTTAATTGACTAATGAAACCATTGCAGCACTACTACATAATGCACCAAACCTAGTGCACAACACACAAATTTACTTAGGAAACTTCACCATCTACTTCCAATTTGATGGACAAATATACAAACAGGTCAGAGGAACAGAAGTGGGATTGTCCATCTCAGGATTCTTAATAGTGGTGTAATGTGTTTTTTTTCTTTTGTGAATCTGATTCAATGGAAAATGCTGTTGATGGTTTTCAAGGAGATGACCAGGCTGAGCCAAAGGGAGGGGTTAAATGCATCATCAGTCTTGAGACCCTTAGTGCCCACAGCAGATCTAAGTCCAGCTTACCTTGAATTCCATTGACCCTTATCTACCGCTTTGACCAATACTACTTCAGATTCACAGAGAGTAAAAACTTGCAATAAATCTTTATGCCCATTTGAACTGCCTGGAACTTCTGATTTTCCTATGCTTGACCGGCTTTATGTATGTATTCTAGTTGATTATTATTTTTTTGTTAATGACAAATTTGTCATTCACATAATGGAGCCATATTTGGTTTGTATCTATGGGAATACTGTTTTATCAGAACAGACATATCAGCAGGGAAAATAGCAAACTAGAAACCCAAATGTACTACAGAACGAATCATACTGATTGAGCTGTTTTAGTCTATATCAAATGAAGTAAATAATAAAAGAATTTAGAAGCCAACATTACAAAAACTGTATTTTAGAAACATACTCTGTTAATGCGAGTTGGTCACTGGGCTAATAAAAACATACTTGATCTACTATACAATTAAATATTGCTCAAGTATTTAAAATAATTAAATAATACATTAGTTTAGTATCCAGATTGGGGTTAATTAACTGAAGCTACAGTCGAAGTGCAACTATAGTCAATAATTGGCAACAGCTAACAACATCCATATAAATGTAGATGAGGGTAGAAAAAGCAAAAAAATAGCTATAAATCTGAAATGAAATCAAATAATAACTCACATATTCAAGGTTTCATTTCCATTTCACCCCCTTTTTGGCAGTATTTGATCTCTCAGGCTCCTCTTACTTTGAGTTAAATACTGTTGAATGTAAAAAGGCTTTTCTTTAAGCAGAAATATATGTGTTTATATGTTGGTCTATTGCCGTTCCGCCACATGATGGCACCAGCATACAGGAGCTATACCTGCCATATGGTTAGAAGTGTGGGGTTTTTTTTCATAAAGAAGAAAATTGAAATAGGCAATTTATTTATAATATGGATTTCTCTGTAAAACTGGTTCCTGGCCCTGTTATTTTTAATGACATGTTTCAATTAAGAGGTTTTTTAAAAATCATATTATTGGTGTTTGTTTAAATAAAATAGGGGTGGACAGTCTAAAGGCTGTATGAAGACTCCTTTATCTGAAACCTGAATATAAATTCAGCAGAAAAAAAGAAAGGCAGAAAACTTCAATAGTCTGGGAATTTTAAGTGTGGGGTTAACAGCAATGTGCCCCCTGCCATTCTCACTCTTAAGGCCTCCAACTGCCAAAATATGGGATCCCAGTCAGATCTTTTGGGGTGAGGATATCACATCTTGACATAGACTGTGTCCCCACCTCTGGACTAGCTCATTCTACAATAGAATGCTATTTGCTTTGCAACAAAGACCAGTCATGCATTGTGGAATCACAACTAAGTGATATGAATTGCTGGCTATTCCTTCAATATTATTTCAGTGGTATTGTTAAGATTGCTTCATAGTTTGACACTAAGACTTGCTTCAGCAGTTTTTCAAAATCGTACTTGCTCATGGACAGGTGATGACTCTAGGTTGACAATACTTAGGCAAGAGAAGATTTTAGTTTAATTAGGCTACAAAAGCCAAGTTTTTATGTTTGTTTTTAGAAAGTCACTAGTCAAAGAAGCAATTACTGTTTTGTTTTTCTTCAATCTTCATCCCAAGTGCTAAAGCTTTAGACCTTAGACCTTAGACCCAGGTCTCTCAGATTTCTTCCTAAAGATATTTTACTCTGGCTTTGACATGTTATCCTCTAATCTTAAGGGGGATTATTATCTTGGAAATGGTAAGAATTGTTCTAAACTTGTTTTACAGAGCCAGATTCTTACTGCGATACTGTTCCCTGTAATTAATCCTGCAGATGCTGAGAATCCATGAGGCATATTTACTGATTATCATGCCTCAAAATGTTTAGGCAATTTTGTGTTCATGCCACGAATGTAAATGTTTATTCATAAATATATGTACAGCATGGAGATAAGCTACTTTCATGGGCATGCTGTGCCTGCTTAATATGTCTATAAAAAGCTTAAAGAACAGCTTCTTGAAGTCTTTATGCTTATGTTTTATTTGCATTAAGGGTAAAGCTATTAGAATGTCTCTTGGCAAATACTAAGTGTAAGATTATTCTTGAAAATAAAATTCATCACACAATCCAGACATGTATAGGATGATATGGTACCTTCTAAAGATGTCACTTCTCTCCCCCCCCCCCCCAATTGTGATCCAGCTCCAACCATGAAGTTAACAATACATTGAAACCAGATCTCCTCTGGGTAAGGACACACCTGGTTAACCAAAGGAAATGGATAAAAGTCTCCCCTACCATAGTTAGGAGATAATTGCCTAGCATCAGTTTTGGATCAAGGGGAACCCAGAATGCAAATCTCATCCCTCAGGAGGAGTGCAATTTCATTCAGGATAGCATATTCACCAATCTCTGGACACCAGGCCATGGAAACAGCAATAACTCTGTTTGGCTGAATTCATGTTGCTCTGTCACCTCCATATTTGGTTCTTTACTTCCTGGAGGCCTAATCCTAAACTCTAAAGAAATGAGAATTGCAGCTGAACATTGTGAGAACACAAATAGTAGGTAATTCCAAACTTCAGAAAAAACTTTTCCCAGCAGCTTCTTATAGGAGATAAGTAAATAACATGATAGAATGTTAGACATGATAGAACCCACGAAGCCAATTCCCAAATAGATGTTTCTCTGAATCATCTCTTATTGAGCCCAAAGAGAGAAGAAGACAAAACTGAAAACATATTCCAAAAGAATACTGGATTCAATGTTGTCAAAAGCTGCTGAGAGCTACAAGAGTTTCTCACATACCATTACAATGATTAAGACACAGGCAGAGTCTTTGTCCTCATCTGATTGGTCAGAATAAGATACATACCTAAAAAACAGGAATTTCCAAAGATGGAGCCTGGAAAGTGAGATTGCAATAGCATTTAGGCTTATATACCGCTTCACAGTGCTTCACAGCTCTCTCTAAGCGGTTTACATAGTCAGCATATTGCCCCCAACAATCTGGGTCCTCATTTTAACCCACCTTGGAAGGATGATAGACCCTTTATGGAACATTTGCACGGGGGGGAAAATAGTCACAGAGTAGAAAATCTCAAGGAATAAAGACTGGCCTTAAAGTTTCTTGCCTTTCTTACAGCATTACATCATTTCTCTTGGTTACAATTTTACACATCTTTTAAACTGAAACACAGGTTTTAGATATTCAGATTTGAAACAGTTTATCAAAATGATTGTTATTTTAAGATGATTAATGGCCTTTTTAGCTCCATATCCCACAATTGATTTGCTTCCAAAATAACTCCTTATTATCTTATACTTAGCTTGTTTTGCAACAAAACAGGCAGAGAATATAGACTTCAGAATGTGCATTCATTAATTTAGACCGTATATTGTTTGTAAAACAAAATAAGCAAAATCAGATCAAATCACCTCACAACATTATCATTTGAACATTGGTTGAAGTCTGGTGTGCTCACACTAATAAGCATTTCCTCCTCAGCCAGCAGCAGAACAACAGAATAATTGGTATCAGGAACAGCACTGCTGTGTACCTGTCAAAAGACACAGGCTAACAGGTGATCCACCTGGTTCTGTTGCTGGCCAGAAAAGTATGGAAGAAGAGCTGTATCCTCCAGCTGCCTTTGAATTATGACTTAGGAGCAGAATGTAAATGGTGGCTTGACCTTGCTGAAGCTAGCATACCCCAAATGGTTAGGGTTAGAACTAGAAATCATTGAGGACCTTGTGATCTCCATCTGTTTTTCCCTTTCCCTCTTAGATCATGTAGTAATATAAAATACAGGATACGACCCACTTTTCAAAGTTATGAATTTATTAATGGCTGTCAGTGAAACAGCAGAGACAGACGGGATACTTGTGATATGATCAAAAATGCTAAGGAGGATATAGTTTAGTTCTCCTGTAACTGATAGTATGATTGTATTGGACATCCTGCTGAAGATGAAATTATCCAGAATGATAAGGAATTTGAGAAATGATTTTTTTTCATCTAGTAAGAGGGGAAACCAATCCTCAAATTTAACTTTTCCTATGCATTATTTTGTTGATTGCCCATTATGGAAAAATGGTGAGCTATATATTCTGGAATAAGTGCAAAAATTAGAGAACTGGTAGATGCACACATAAAATGCATGTCTTTGATTTGTATAGCCAAATCAAAGTTTTGCTTAACTAGTGATTTGGTTAAACTAGCCAAGCTCTTTCCCATTCATCTGAATCCTGTGTGTTTTTATCCAGCACTTATTGAATCTCAAGTACAGCTAGTCCTTGACTTACAGCAGTTTGTTTAATGACCATTTTTCACACTTGAGATGATTGCAGCATCTTCGTGGTCATGTGATCAAAATTCAGACACTTGGCAACTGACTTATATTTATGACTGCTGCAGAGTCAAGGGGTCATGTTATGATCATCTTATGCTATCTTCTGACAAGCAAAGTCAATGGGGAAGCCAGATTTACTTAACAACCCAGTTACTAACTTAACAACCGCAGTGATTCACTTAACAATGGTGCCAAGAAAGATTGGAAAGATTGTAAAATGGGGCAAAACTCACTTAACAAATGTCTCACTTAGCAACAGAAATGTTGGGTCCAGTTGTGGTTGTAAGTCAAGGACTACCTGTACTGGACAAAGGCTTTATTTAAGTTTGATTGTTTTTCCTCTCTTGTTAAGAGAGGAACATTGTCTTATCAAGAATGTTAATGATGTAACTTTTCTGTATCCTATATAACCTCTATACTCTTCAGAATAGATTTTGAAGCTTCTCAGCAATTTTATATTTTGAGAATTATCCTCCAGCATGCTAGAGCATGCTTTGCAACCATGGGTCTTAAGTTTGATTAAGTCATACTCTCAAGGCATTCTAGAAGCCTGTTCTGTATTTTGTAGAATATCCATCTTCTAATGTAATGCACAAATTTGTTCACATCCACTCAAGCCATTCTCATTGCTTTGAAGTCAGCTGTCCCAAGTAAACAAATTTAGACAAACACGATTGTTTAAATAGGGATAGACAAGATATATATTCTGTGTCCTTTCACCTGCTTTGGGTTCAAGCTATTTGCTTTCCATTTCGGTACAAATTTCCTGAATCATTTCAGCTCTGTCAGTATGTGACAATTGGGTACGTAATTACATTGTTGGGAAACTATGTTTTATCATACCATCTTAAATTGGCGGGGTGGGAAGGGCATGCTTTTCTCATTGAAGATATTTTGTATAGTACGGCCCTTTCTGGACCGTACCATTTCAAACCATATTGGCAACGTCTCATATTTAAAGATGCTCAGAGAAAGCAAATGTAAAACTCTTAAATGGCCTTTTTAACTAAATGTAAAACTCTTAAATGACATTTCTAATCAAAGAAATGATTACGGGTCTGTCTTAAAAAAAGCAGAAGGAAAGTATTCTCTGTAAATTTTATGTTGGTGTATTCTAGATTGTCTAAAAACTAAGTGATGGTAAAAAAAAGGATTAAGTGGCTGGAACAGAAGCAAATAATCAATATAAAACCTTGCTAAGCACCTGGATCCAATTAAGAGTAGTGTTTTCATATTATATAGATTGATACTAATAACAGTATATTCTGCTTTCTTAGCTCCATATTCTCCCCTCTGAAAAAGATCCTTTCCCATACTATTTCAATATGCATGTGAACTGAAGCGGTTTGATAGGAATGGACTTTAATTCTTCAGCATTTTTCCTCTCGGAGGTCTAAATGCATTTGCATTAGCCGAAATGGGCATATACAATGGAGAGCAATGCTGTTTTGCTGTTAAATATAGCATTTTATGATAATAATATTGAAGAACATTGTATTTCATTTCAAAGCCAGCTCATAAATCCAGCAGTATATTTTACATAAACCGTGAACTTATTTCTACTACCATGGGACTCACATGGCTATGTATTTGAGATAACAAAAAAATTGTTTAATTCATTTAAAACCTTTAAATTTGATTCTTATATTTATTGTAACTTTTTGTGTGAACTTTATGCTTGAGTTGGTATATTTCTTCTTAAGCTGATTTATAGGCAACGATTAAGAGCTGCTTTACTTTACTCTGGTTTTCTTTTGTGATAAGAAATTTCCATATAAGGAAAACATATATTAAATGAAAATAGGTTTATGTCATTATGAATGTAGAGCAGTTTATAGTTCCTGTAGCACCATCCAGGGCTCCTGTTTCAGGGAGTTGGGTGGTTTAGAAATATGAAATTATACACACACACACACACAATTTCATATTTCTAAACATACATACATACATACATACATATATATATATATCCCAGAAATTCAAGCCAGCTTCACTTATAGTAGAGACACTGTATGCACACAGCAGACAGTAGTTTAAGTGCCTTGATTTTTAGATAGCACAATAGAGATTTACTATTACAATGCAGTCTAAACTAACTTAAATACACCATATGAGTACAACTATTTTATAGACAGTTTTTATGACATGCTGTTTGCACTAAAAAGCAAAACAATAAACATTTGTTTGAAAATAAAACTTCAGGTACATCTATGCATTTTTAAAACTTTACATAATGACTTTTGTCCTTTTTACTAGCAGAGTTTCACTGAATCTATCCTATGGCAGATATGGTACCTTAAATCATCATCTTCCATTTCTCTCCAATGAACCACATAAATCATTTACCAATCTGGTCCTGCATGGTCCAAATCATTTTCAAGTTTATTACTATTTCCTCTTAAATTGACAACGATTTGCCCCTCCAGTTTATGCCATTATCATGTTCTTTATCACCTTCCTACATATTTTTTTCCAGACCAGTGATACAAAAAAAATGAATAAAACCTGCCTTGATAGTAATCTTTATAACATTTTCCAAAAGAGCAACTTCCATCCCCAAAATGCACTGAAATGAATGTCAGTGAAATGGATTCTGTCATACATTAAAAAAAATATCTTTTATTGCCAGCAATGCATTAGCCTTAGGTTTTACATGGCAATGTCACAGAAATTAGAATGACATAATATTAGAGACACTCATAAAAGGAAATATGGACATACATCCATTTATATTTTCTAGCTAGTGTCAGTTTCCCCTGATCATAGATGATAAGGTGTTCTCTTCTGAAGGGGCACAAAATTCTATGGACAGTGGGAAATCTGTTGCGAATCAAGATCAAAGAATCAAAAAACCCTCTATCAAGTAGAGAGCTGTGCAAAAATATGGCAATATTAGTAGTTACCCAGTTCTGTCTTCCCGGGTGGGATTTCCTGCTAAATTTGCAAGGTTATCAAACTGGTGGCTCATGGGGGGGATGTGTTTTGTGCAGGCAACTCCCACCCCAGCTCCATGAATGGGAAAAACATTGTGAAAGGTCACATGTTGGCAACATGACATGGCGAGTTTGATACCTGTGTGCTAAATTTTTTTAAAAAAAATGAAAATTCTATACTGCAAGGAGTTGCAGTAGAATTGGGAAATGAATTAATCTGATGCAGATTAGTAGGGATTTGCCAGGCAAAAAGTTAGCCTGGTGAATATCTCCTAATCTGCACCAAATACATTCAATTATAGAAAAATATAACTGCAGAGGTCAGAACTCAGAGGTATAGGAAAGAGATTTTTCAGATGCTAAAATAAATAGGAAAGAAAGATAAACAGATCATAGGGAGGAGATAAGGTAGGATGTTAACAGTTTGTTTGAAGTCTGCAAGGCCGTTAACATTTGGGAAACCCATAAAGGGTGGGGGATGTTAACTTGAAGAACTGAGAAGAAAGAAATTAATTCATGGTGAGGACATAAAAGTTGTACAGCTATAGGTGCAAGGTACTTTATTATATGAAAGAAAGAAGAGAAGCAAGAATTAACCGGGAAGCAATGGATACTACAGGAAACCATTGGCCTAGAAGAAGAGGCAAAGATTCCACATTCAAGGAGAGACAGAAAATCTCGTGAGTAAGAAAAAAAGGAGAGAAGGCACAAGGGTTTTGTAAATAAGAAACTGAATTTTTCATCACGGAGAGCATCCTGGACTTCTCATCTGGGAGTGAATTGTGTCTGAATGAAATGAAGAAGAAGTGGAGCAGACTTGATTTGGATGGGCCAGCAAGGAGGAGGTTTCAAGAAGAACCTAAAAGAGGAGTATAAGATATGATTCTGAGAGACGTGGCAAGGGCATGTGAATTAACAAGATGGGGTGGAGGAGAAGTGAGAGTTGAATTTATTTGGTTCTATACTGTGCTCTTGAATTATACTGTCTCTTTACAGGATCTTTCTAGCCTGTTGGGTAAGAGAGAAACTGCTATCCCTAAAGCAACCATCTTCATGAATGGGTTTATCATTCATTCCCATTGAGTTCAATAGTTACTATTTGGTTAAAAAAATCCTAGATTCCTGTTCAACAGGCAAAACTGCAGTGATGAAAAACTAGGTTGCGTTCAAGTGAACATTTTGTTTATTTTGCCCTTGGTGTTTTATGGAACCCACTTAATTTTTTGCAGTAAACCCAAGGGTTCTTCAAAACACAAATTAAAAACTCTGATTTAAATAGATATTTCGCTAGACATCTGATTTAAATTATATATATCCTTCCTTCTGTTTTTTTTAGTTTCCCCCCACCTTTATTATGTTTATAAATAATTGAAAATGGCAAACATACCTAATACTCCTTCCTCCTCCTATCTTCCTCCCAAAAGTAATCCAGTGAGGTGTGTTGAGCTGAGAGAGAGAGATTGGTCCAAAGTAACCCAGCTGGCTTTCATGCTAAAGGCAGGACTAGAATTCATCATCTCCTGGTTTCCAGCCAGGTGCTTTCACCAGTAGACCAAAATGGTTCTCTAATAAATTTTGTTGTTTTGAGAAAACAATTTTCCAGGTGCTGTAATACCTGCCAAAGATATTCCATCATACATAAAGAAAACAGATTATTAACTTTATGATTAAGAATCTGAGATTATGCCCTGCTGATTTCCTGGATAAAAGATAAATACTGAACATTTTACAATGGGTAAATCATATCTAAAAATCCCCACGAGGTGTAATAAATATAATTTTGCTATTTATTAAATTTATATGCCTCCCGTATCACCATCAAGCTACTCTGGGACTCTTTAATGCAATGGTTATAATGCAATCAGTGATTAAATAATACCAATTAGACTTTGTGAACTACTTTTAATATGGTATTATTCAAATTTATGACCAAGTGTTGATGCAGTAGAAAAGGAACTGACAATTTTATGGTTAATTTCAGTGTGAAATAGACAGAACATGCACATAAGATGTGTTGGTTGCATTGTCTGGAATGCCAAAGTCAAAAATGCTATAGAGAACAATTTAATTGCATGGTATAACCTTGCAAAGAGAAAGTAAGAAGAATAATGGTTTGTTAGTTCTCCTGATAGGAAAGAGAAGAGGTTGTCCAGTAGAAGGTGAATGGACTAGATTACAATGGCAATATTGTTGGAAGACTTGAAGGACCAACTTGGGGATAGAGCATGTTGGAGATCTATCTATGTGGTTATTAAGACTTACTCCCAACTTGATAGCATAGAATTATTAAATTAATCTTATTTTGTTGGGGGGAATGTTTTGTTATCACACAAGGGGGGAAATGGGAAACAGTAAGAAAAGGAGAGAAGGGGAATTAAATGTAAAAGAAAATGCTATCCTTTAGTGAACAACAAACCCATAGCTAGATATTCATCATTCTATATTTTATTTTCCACTCAGTCCTGTATGATTGCACAATTTGATTGCATAATTAGCCAAGAGAACAATAGAACAAAGGATGCATTCACAGATTCAGTTCAGTATAATTGTGAGGTTGGCCAAAACAAAACCCAAACCAAATAAAGTAGCTCTAAAAGAGAGCTTGCATATTGAGCATGAATTTGGCTGGGAGAAAGTTTTATGATAAACTTATCGAAACTCATAGTGAGTGCTAAAATAAAGTTTCAGGTAGTTTAATTGCTAGTTTAGAAATATTACTTAGTGGGCTGATGTTGAGAATAACATTTCCATCTCTGCAGCTAAGCATAACATGCAAGTTAGATTTATTGGAATAATTTGCAGCAAGTGTGCAAAGCAGGTCATTGTTACTCCTTATTACATACTGGAGGGTCATTCTGAAAGAGAATAATTTACTGTGCCTTTATAATGCATGGTAGATCTCTCTAGGTAGATATTCTTCCACTACTGAACCTGTGAGGTGATACCAATGGGCTACATTTAAAAGTACATTTTAAATTTTGAATTCTTTCCAGGCCAAATCATGTTTTTAATTAAATGCTGTTTGGTACTCTAGCGTGGTGGTGTAGCGTAGACTGGCTGCAAGAGCTTTATTTATTTATGTATTGCATATGATGTATATTAAAGCAAGGATTCCTACTTATGATGCCAATTGTCTTCAAGCTCTTTCAGACAGAGACTTGGGTTGTTAGCAGCTTTAGGGAAAGCTGAAGGATTTTCAGAATTGCATGTTAGGAGATTTTGGGGTGTGTGTGAGAGAGACAGCTATGAGGGTAAGAGACAAAATGAGGCTAGAATATTTCATGAGGACATGGAACACTGATGGTTGGGGAAAATCTGCCGTACTGTTTGGAAAAGGAAGTGGAATGTAGAACAGGAACACTGGAAGAACTTTTGCTGCTGACCCCACAGACTTTTTATAACTGGTATCAGTCAAATATCAATGTTTGCTCAACCCCCAATCTGTCCACCCTACTGCTGTAAATAATTTTGCAGCTGTATGCATCTGAGAAGTTGTTTTTCAGTTTGTCAGTGTGTTGATGCAACAAAAATGATTCATTCATTAGAGTCTATCTGAAGTTTGTAGATGTCCATCCATGTAGGACATTCATTATGTATGAAGTGGTACTAATTGAATTAGTAAATTTGCCCTTATGTAAAGTGAAATTGCATTTATTCAATAAATTAAGAATACTCATGTATTTATAACATTCCCATTTGTAACTGCAGAAAGAAAAAAAGGTGGAAGTGGATTTGAATAATTCCCCTTAAAGTTTCTTGCCTGGCTGTTCCTGTCAATATTGGAGCAGTTGTTTTTATGCCAGCTGAAAGATTCTGAATTCAGGGTGCTGTAAATCCTAAACAATGCATTTGTTAAAAGAAGGGTATTTGCATTTGTTTAAAAAAATATAAGATCTTCCCTGGCCTTATTCTATTTTTCTTCTTTTTCTCTTGGTTGGAAAAAATATTTTCTAACTCACTTCTTGAAAGAAAACAAAACCACAAAAAATAATTCCTCTAATTTAAGCATTTCCTTCTGCTATGTAAACATCTTTGATAGCAATTCATGATCTGAAATGCATTTCAACCATGCTACCGCTTAGGAAATAACATTTGCTTATAATGATAGTAAAAGGGATACAGTAAGCTCTGACATTTCACATAATGCTGAGCTAAGGAAGTAGATTATAATTATTTTAGAAAAATAGGCTGTATGTGTTAGGAGAATATGTTAAAAGACGAAGCTAAAGGCTGAAAATATTGAGTCAGGAGGCAGTGTTAGAGCAACAAGCAACAAGAACGAAAACAATACAGTCAATTTATTTTAATTTTAATTTTATTTATACATCAAATTTAGAAACTGCCCATCTCATTCAGAGTGACTCTGAGTAGTGCATAATTATCTTAGTTATAGGAGACCTCACAGAAAGCTAGCAGTTGTTAGGTTCATAGCCAAGTGCTCATTAGAATGAGGAAGTTGGTCCTAATAGCATTACCACTGACAGATAGTGAGAACTAAGAGTTTGGGCAGAGGTAGCATAATTGTGATATGCCTGAGATCATTCCAAAAAGTAGCAAACAAAAGTTTAGGGATAGGCAAAATATTTCAAATTTATTTTGGGCTATTAAGACCACTTTGAGATCGAAATACTATTGAGTTTGAAACTTTTCCAAAATGTATGAAACAACTATTTTCATTTGGAAATAATTGGAATTCAAAATGTTTGCTCACCCCTAAATATTCAGCCTTATACAGAAGAAACACTAGAATACTGCATCCAGCTTTTGTCATTACATTACAAAAAAGATGTTTAGGTTTTGGAAAAAGTGCAAAGAAGAACAATTAAGATGGTTAAGGACCTGGAGACAAACACATATGAAGATCGGTTACAGTAATAGGTATAGAGAAAAGAAGGACTAGGGGGGATATGTTCCAGTATTTGAGGGGTCAAGAAGTGGTCAACTTATTTTCCAAAGCATCAGAGAGCAAGACAAGAAAAAATGGGTGGAAACTAATCAAGGAGAGAAACAACCTGGAACTAAGGAGAAACTTTTAACAGTGAGGACAATTAACCAGTGGAATAGTAGTTGTCTTCAGAAGTTGTAGATGTTTCATCACTGGGAGTTTTAAAGAAAAGACTGGACAGCTACCTATCTGAAATGTTATAGGGTCTCCTGCTTGAGCAGAAGGTTGGACTAGAAGGCCTCCAAGGTCCTTTCCAGCTCTATTCTTATTGATTCTGAATAACTGTATTCTTCATTCCTTTGAGTTCATCACCTGTTAGATGGTATTAGAAATTCTGTTTATATAAAATACCACACAGAGCAATAACAGAAAACAGTGAACAGAAACTTAGAACAAAGAGCATAGAGTATATACCATAGATCCAAACTTGTAAGCACTGCCATTGATTGGATGAATACTACTATAGTTGTTGCATAAAAATACATTCCAACAATGAATTCAAACAGATGAGTTGGCATAAAAGATTTGTTTTTGTTCATGAGGTCACAACTCAATTTCACTGAGGGCCACATCAGGGTTG
>JANHFL010009628.1:6346-27815 GCA_032468155.1 Oxyrhabdium leporinum | reverse complement strand
TTAAAAGCATGTTTCTCCTTTTCTCATCCAGGGAAATATAATATTCTGCCTTTTTTTATGTATCCTAAAATATTTCATTTTTTCTAGGAGAGGGGTGGGTTTTCACTTCCAACAGATGTTCGTTATAGATTTTCGGCTGCTAATCGTGAAGATAACCTGTAATTCAACCCATTACATAATGCTTTATTGACATCCGTTTTTACACAATAGCAATGTATAGGTAGTCCTTCAGCTTCATTTAGTGACTGTTTGAAGTTACATTGTCACTGAACAAAGTGACCTATGACCATTTTTCACACATGACAACCATTGCACCAGCCCCACGGTCACATGATCAAAATGCAGATGCTTAACAACTGATTCTTATTTATGACGGTTGCAGTCTCCAGCGGTCATATGATTCCCTTTTCTAACCTTCTGACAAGCCAAGTCAATGGGAAAGCCAGATTCACTTAATAACTGTTACTAATTTACAACTGCAGCAATTCACAACAACTGTATCAAGAAAGGTCATAAAATGGAGTAAAACTCACTTGAGAGATTTTGAGCTAAATTGTGGTCATAAGTCAAGGCCTACCTGTACACCCTTTAGTTCCTTTTGGCTATGCTGCACACATGAAAGAAGCATACACAAACATGGGACTGTTGTTGAAGCGCACGTACACCAAGTACAATTAAAATATCTGAGATCTAAAAGTAGTGGCTCTGATGCTTGGAACACACCATGCATATACCCTATACGGTTGTTACATATGTGAATGGGACAGCTGTGCAAGAGAGTTGCATTGTATTGAAAACAAATGGCCACTCTGAAAGAATTTGGTTCCAGGGCAGAAAAGCATGGCACAGGAACCACTTGTTGATCCAACAAAGATATTTTTTGGCCTCTGCTTTGCATAAAACTCAGGCAGATGAAAAATGTGAAACTGATGAACAAGGAAGGTGAAGGTTTTTGTTATTTTGAGACAGATGTTTCTAAGAATAACTGATGCCAAGATTAAGGAGGGCATTTTGTTAGTCTACAGATCAGATATGTCTTCAGTGACAAGAGGTGCGAAGACCTAAATGGGACCAGTAAAAATTGTTTGGAAATTATTCAAGGATGTTGTTGAGAATTCTTTGGGCGACTATAGAGCACCAAGCTATATCCAGCTGGTTGACAAACTTCTTACAACATATAAAAGCAAGAAGTGCAACATGTTACTGAAGATTCATTTTCTGCATTCATTCTTGGTGTTCTTTCCCAAAAAGTCTAGGTGCAATATGTGACAAATATGGTAAAGATTTCACTAGGACATTGCTACAAAGTATGTTTCCACTTGACATAGTCCTCTCTAAATCTGCCTAGATATTTGGCTACATTGTTGGGAAGGGTTGGGAAAAGAGATAAAATCCTCCCTAGTCCATTTTTAAAATAATCACCTGAAAAGCAAACTTTATACAAGTTTGAAACTTTAAACAAGTTTAGAAAATCTTCTAGACTGATCTCTGGTGTCAGTAATGTATTGGTACTAAAAATGTTATGTAAATATTTTAATTAATGAAGTTCGTAGATTGGGACATAATATCTGTCATCATACCTGGTGACAATCACAGCCTTAACAAGGTTTAGCTTTAACATGTTTAATTTTTTTCTTGTCTTCATTTGTTTTACTCCCAAAGGGAAGATATGATGGGTATGTTTGCATGTATGTTTGTATGTATGTTTGTACATTTGAATGCACGCGTGTTTGAGTCTAAAAGAGCACATAATAGAGCACAGGTGTCAAACTTGCTGTGTCGCGTTGATGTCATGTGACGTATCGCAATGTTTTTTGCCTTTGAGGAGCTGGGGTGGTTGTGGCCCGTGCGTGACACATACGGCTTGCGGGCCGCCAATGTGACATCCCTGTAATAGAGGAATTCTCCATAGACTTTCTATTTTATATCAACCTTGATATCGGCCGTTCAGATATACTAGAGGACAATTCCTGCATTCCCCACTAACAGACCAGGAGAAGCCTTCTTACACTTGACGTAACAGTTGCTTACCATTTGAGATGTAAGACATTGATGTCTTTTCCTTCCAGATCTTTCTTTGTTTTGTTTCTCTTTTTCCTTCTCACTCCTCAAGGGTTTTTGATCTTCTTAAAGGAAAGATAAATATGCATATAATCTATTGCCTGGGAACTGCTAACAGAATATATCACAATTGTTGCCATGCCAACAGTTATAATGATACAGTTTCATATTATACCTACTGCCTGGTCCTATGGGACTTCCAAATATAACCTAAAGATACAATAATAATATCATAAAGATACTTAAGGTATTCCTTAAGTATTCCTTGTATTCCTTATATTCCTTCCAAATATCATAAAGATACTTAAGTATTTATAGCTGATGCAGTTTTGGATGGTGCCTAAACCCACTGATACTTTGGTTTTTATGGGGCTTGGTTTTTATACTACACTAAGCTAAAACCAACAACACATTACAAAACCAGCCATCAGGTATATTTATTTATTTGGTTTATATCCCACTTTCATTTTGTAAAGCTCAGGCTGTTATATATTATGCTCCATCCTCATATGTTCCCACAACAACCCCTTGTGCAGTAGGTTGAGCAAGAGAGAGCAACTAGCCCAAAGTCACCCAGTCAGCTTTTTTGCCAAAAGAACTAGAACTCACAATCTCCTGGCTTCTAATCCAGTACTTTAATCATTATACCCAACTGGCTGTATGTAGATATGATCATAAATATTTGTTCTTCATAAAATTTTAAAAAATGAAATAATTGATTTAGTGCTTGTTTTTTGTTGCTAGATGTCTGTACTCACAGGTTAAAGTAGGCCATTCATGTTTATTGAGCAAACAATCATAAATAAGCAGTCAGAAGTTTCTAAAAGTTTAGTGGTACTCATTAGCTTCAAAAGGGCTATTTTTGGGTGACCATGGGCCTCATTTAGCAATAAGGTGGGAGGAGGATTGTTTTGAATGGAAAAAAATGCAAAGTGGAGACTTCTATGTTATTAGCAGGAATTAGATTTTCCTTATTTTACCTCTCATTTCAATGGAGAGATAAGTTAGGGTGTTTCATTGGCCTTTAAAATATACAGGTAGTTCTCAACTTACAACAGTTCATTTAATACCGTTCAAAGTTACAATGGCACTGAAAAATGGGACTTATGACTGTTTTTCACAGTTATGACCTTTGCAGCACCCCCATGATCATGTGATCAAAATTCAGATGCTTGGCAACTGGTTCATATTTATGACCGTTGCTGTGTCCCAGGGTCATGTGATCACCTTTTGTGACCTTCCAACAAGCAAAGCCAATGGGGTTGCTAACTTATCAACTGCAGTGATTCACTTAACAACTGAGACAAGAAAATGGGACAAAACTCCATTACAGTATCCCCATAGTCATGTGATAAAATTTGGATGCTTGGCAACTGGTTCATATTTATGACACTTAAAACATCCTGGGGTCATGTGATTGGCTTTTGCAAACTTCTGACAAGCAGAGTTAATGGGGAAGTCCAGAATCACCTAACAACCATATTACTAACTTAACAACTGCAGTGATTTACTTAACAACGTATCAATAAAGGTCATAAAATGGGGCTGAACTCACTTAACAAATGTCTCACTCAACAACATTTTTGGGGGGGCTGAAATGTGGTTGTAAGTCGAGGGCTACCTGTATCTGAGCATCATAAATTAGATTAGAAGTAGGGGAAGAAAAGTTCTGTTGCAAAGCACTTCTATAACGCGGCCAAGAGAACTGTCTGAATGCAACCAGGAATCCAACCCAACTCCAATATGTCTTTACCTTTTGTAACCCATATCAGTTTGCTTATTGCTGCCTTGGAATGTGGGGAACCCATGCCACTGATTTTCAGCAATAGATTCCAAAAGAGGTGGCTAGGTTAAATGTGACTGTGGGACCTAAGATTCCCTGTTGTTTTTCTGGAAGATTTGACAACAACTGATGAATGCAACTGTAAGCCAGATGCATCCGGTTTGGCATGGAATCATCTGTTAGTTAGAAAGACTCTACTAGAGGTTATTGCACATTTCAATTAATGTTTATTGCTGGGCATTTAACTCCAATCTCATCCAATCATAAGGCAAATAAAGTCAAGTACGAAAGCAACTAATTTGAGAGTTAGGAAGGAAGAATGAGTTGTAATTCATTCATTAAGGAGGTGCATTAAAATGAAATGATTGAATAGCTATTTAAAATTTAAGTTTCTTTAATGTTGTGCGTATGTGTGTATTCCCAGAATGTTGTTACTTATTCCCTCTCTATTTTTTTAGCATTTTGCATATGTTTAATATTCTATTTATTTCATTTTTAAAAACTCTCATGCCATGGGTCTTATGATTTTCATTTGATCCATTTATTTGGTTCATTTATCACCTTTGTCAGTATTTGATTACTTATTAGCTTTATATTTTTTATATTTTTAGTTCTACTTTAATTGTGTTCTTCATTGGAAGAATTTGCAAATTTTATTATGACACTTATGCAACACAAATAACATCTGAAGTTGGAACATCTTAAAAGAATCTAATGACAAGTATTGAACAGAACTGAAAAAAACCAAACTTCAGGTTTGCCACTCCAAATTTCATTATGTTTTAATATATATATTTGAGTTTTGAGTTTGTTATTAGTTATTAGTGTTTCATTTCTGTATAGTAACAGTATCTTACTACTGATCTGGGATATCTTAAGGTTCCTGCATATCCTTATAGGAACAATATACATTTGAGTAACTACCTTAGCCAACTGAAAAAGAGGAAGGAAAGAAATTAGCTTTGCTTCTAAAATTAACTGCTTTGCTTCTAAAATGAAAACTTCGTATAGACACACACACTTTTGTTTTGTAATAAAACTTTTCCCATAACTTTATCTGTTTTCCATTAATACATGACAAATCCCTATTGAAGTGGGACAATAGAATTTTTAAAGCAGATGCTGATCACTTGCTGAGAAACCAAAGTTGATAAAATTTCTTCTTGAATCCCAAAAAACCTCTCTCAAAATCCTTTTTATGCAAAAACAGTTTAAAACCTATCAGTGCATTGCCATTCAACCAGAGGGACCTTTAAGAAGTTGGATTGAAATCCAGATAATTTTCTGTTTTGATAGCTAGACCCAGAACTTCAGAGATAGAACATTTTGCTTGATTGAGCAAAATTATGAGAAACTGGGAAGAAAATGTGAAGAAAGTATGGCTGGAATGAGAAGTCCAGATGTGAGAGCTGTGGTAAGGAAATGTTTTAAAGAGGCTCTGGCTTAATCACTGTCTGTCTGTCTGTCTATATCTATTTGTATGTATCTATCATTCTCTATTGTGATATGTGCAGTTTGACAAGAACAACAGTTACTCCTCAGACCAGCATTAAGGATGATTTAGAGACATTAACCGTTGCTTTTGTCAAACCCAACATAGCTAGCAAACTAAAGAAAGAACCAGACATTTCAGAAGGGCATAAATCATTGATTGACTTAGTGTTATACAAGGTTTGACAATACCAAGTTATTCTCTCTGAACATTTTTTAAAATTTTCCTCCCTATTCTACAAAACTGAGAGGTTAGTGGTCAGATAGAAAGAAGGCCTGCTTAACAATATCCAAATGGAAGGCCCAGGTGCAATGAATTCTATGGTAAATTCTAAACAATCTGCAAACAGAGTTCTCCTTCAAACTTAATAACCGTAGGGTAGGATAGGTGGGGACAAGGACTGGGGGCAAATGATATTCTGTAGGAACATCAAGCAAATGCTGCAGGTTTTTTTGCCTGCATCAGGTGTTGCATAAGTATCACTTGCCTGATGATCAACTTGCACATTGGTCACCAGTTTGCCACCACTGAAATTTTTAACATGCCGCTGGTGCTGTTTGCATGTTAGTTGCAATAATTAATTTTTTTATTGCATGAAGTAGTAAAGCTTCTGACATTTGATGTCTGAGTTGATGTAATGGCATTTGAATAGTCAATTGCCCAGAAAAGTAACATTTGCCACACTTCTCCACTTTGCATGAGGGAAGGGAAGATTGTCAGTTTAGCTGGCATTTACAGAGGGACAGATATCTTGAACCACTGAGAAACTTTGGAAGCAATAAGAGGAAGCAATTATTACAGATATCTAATAGTTTATAAAATGAAAACCTGAATGAATAATAAATGAAGCATGAGAACTGGGAAACAGCTAAAGTTCTGGAGAACATGAAAGCCCACTCACTTATTTGCGCTATTTGTGACAGGCTGATCCCTAATCATGGAAAAGTCCAGGAATGCTGCCTAGGGAATGAATTCTCAAAGCTCGAGGGCAGGAAGGTTAACTTATGTTTGTTGATCAAAGTTCTAGAGAAGCCATACTAGATCACTTCTTCAGTGGTTAAAAGACCCTGCTAATCTTGACTTTAATAGGGGAAATTTTCCAGTGGTGGGTCTGGCTGTTACTGCAGTATTGAGATTGCTTGACCATGAATCCCCACCCCAATGATGGAGCTATGTTGAATTCCATATCTTAATATCAGCAACCAATGTGTTTGTTGCAGTGTCTTCATTTGTTTATTTTAAGTGTTTTATACACCTAATGAATTTACCATCCGTAATTTCCACATATCCTTTGGCCACACAACCACTGGGTGGCAGCATAACAGAATATTTTGCACATAACATCTACCTTGGATAAATCAAAAAGAGCATCATACGCCATTCGTTGTGTACAAGAGTATTTTGTATTGTTCGATTTACTGCCCGACTAGTGAACAGACTTACAATATAGTAGTGAAATCTTGACATGTTGAGCAATCCAAAAAGGAGGTCAGGCAGATACAACATCGTTAGAGAACATTTTCTATTTTTGCAATGAAAGCAATCCCTGTACAGTATAAGTCCATGATCAAAGCCTGTCTGTGTGGTTAGATATAAAAATGACATAAGTGCTTTATATATTAGGGATTGGATTGGCCTGAATATAAATGATGTGTATTCTGTACTTAGCATTGGGGATGCCTATACTTAAATCTGTGGTTCTTATGTTCTGTGATTATACTAATTTAAACACAGTTGGTTGTCGATGAAAATGATTGACTTATAGAACATGCTGGCTTTTGCTACGTACATGGGAATAAAAGCTGTTTTGGGATTAAAGCAGATTTGAATATTTTCCTCAAATCTACTTAAGAAAGTGTTAAAGAAAATATTGTTTTCCTTGTTCCATTCTTTGAACAGTAGGAAATTAGGTCAGTCCCCACAGAGTAAATTATCAACTATTTCTATGGGAGTTATAGTCAAACTATTTATTTACAAATAACATATTGGTCAAGGGTTAAGGAATACGATTTCTAAGATTCTGTAGCAGAGAAACAATAGGATTCCCTTCAATGGACCTGTCCAGATCCATCTGTTAGGAATGCTTCAGCTTTGAAGACAAGGTTGATCTCAAAACCATAAATGGCCATGTTGAATTCTGTGGCATAGCAGGAAACACCACAGGACACATCCACAATCTGTTGTGGCAAGAATATGGTGGACATCATCCTGATTGTCATCCTGCCTTTTTTTCTAGCAAGATACAAAACTAATAGCTTTCTGGCATGAAAGTAAGCTGTCACATCCTACTTAAACCTTAAGTTTCTTTATAGCCATTATGATTGAACAAAAGTGAGCAGCAAATCATGAAATGCCACAGGCACAATTTCCCACTCATTTGGTGGGGGAAGGAAATAAAAAAAAAGTGTGCTGAACTTCTTATAATCTTAGCAGACCTATGCATTCGTTCCTCCCATTTCATCTTTTATGCAAACAACAAGCCACAATGCAGTAGGGAATCATTTCCATACCTTTGTCAAGAATCATTATATGTGCCAAGCTCAACTCAAAGGAGAGTTAACAAGGAGCAGGCAGCCAGGTACAATTCAGCGTTTTTGAATTAAACTTTTGAAATGACTGCAAGATGATTGGAAACAAAATACCACAATTTGTAAATTCTGATTAAGGATGATTCAGGAAGGAATTGAAAAGACTAAGCAAGTATCCTCTACCCATTCATAAATTTACAGGACCACTACATTTGGAATGCTGGGTATTTTCTGGCACTTTATCTGAAGAAGAACACCTTCACAGCAGAAGATGCAAGAAACCATTAAGGGAGCTCAGTTTTCTTCTGGGAAAGAATTAAATCTGTTTTGTATCAAACCATGATTGATCAGTCAGGATGACACCCAATCTATATTTTAACAAAAGCAGCTAGAAGCTGTTGAACTCTGCTCATGACTGCCCAGGTGGATGGAGGATGGGAACATTTATCAACCCAAGGTTTTCGGAGACATGTTCTCCTTCTGATAAACTTTGTTTTAGACACACGGTGGTTTCTCCAATCAACTGAACAACAATTGATTAGAAAAGCTAGAATTACTGCAAAATTTGTCACTTCATGCCTCATTGTTTCCTTCCCAGAAAAAAATGGGTCTGGCCAGTAATAAAATAGAACAAATATTTTTATTTCCCTCTTTCACTACATTTACAGATATTAACTTCATACCTTTACTTAGTTATCAAGTCTGACATTCGGGGCAAACAGTTGCAGCTTGTAAAGTGCAATTTCTTGTTGATACTTCATCTCAGTTCAACTGTCATTTGCTAATGCATCAGGGAACACAGTATTATAAAAGTGCTAAATATAGTGCAATTTTTACTTACTAGTAAATGTTACCAGAACTAGAAGTCTCTGAGGAGGAATCTTATGCAATTGAACTCCAAAAGTGAAGAAAGGAATGGAAGAAAAATACATGATCAGATCATTATGTTACTTGTTAAGCCACCTCCCAAATACTGATGCATTTTCTAATGACTGAATCATAAAACGGAAAAGTTGAGAGAGGACTAAGAAGATTGTATTTTAAGACAATAATGAATGTAAAATAATTAAAAATACATATACTGTACAATGAAAAATATTCAGTTGAAGTATTCAATAAATGTTATAATTTCCAGCCATAATAATCTACTGTTGTGAAATCAACTAGCAAAGCTCTGGATTTTATGGAACAGAGACCACGTTGTCAGATAAAACATAGGCTGGATTCATGTACTTCAGTAAGATACTTTTTTTTTCCCTCTAAGCATTTTTCATGGCACAGCTCTTATGGTTTGTAAACCAGAGTTTACGATTTGATGCACTATCTTCATCCAGTCAGGGTAGATTATCATACAAACTAAATCATGGCTTGAGGTGATATGGGAAGCCAGTTATATGGTCTAGAAAAAAAACAATTCATCTTTGTAAACCCCATTTATGGAAAGCTTTCTCACACTGAAGCAGACCAGTGAGCCACCGAGCCAGGCAATTTTAAAGGCAACGGCTCTCTGCCTGTCAAGATCTTGAGAAGAACCTTTGCTCAATATGCTATTCCCACTTACTCAAGAGTCAGGCAACAGACCACTCTCTTCTGCAGAGATTACCATGTGACTTTGATGGGTCACTATCTTTCAACTCAACCTACTTCATGGGATTGTTGTGTGAGGATATGCTGGTTACTCTTTGCCACCTTGAGCTCTTTGAATGTCAATGCAATGAATGAAGAAACATAAATAAATATCTTGTACTAAATCCTTTCTTACATTTATACCCTGGTTTCCATATAAGAGCTCTAGATAGTTTAGATGAGGCCCACCCTCCCTCCTTTTCTCCTGTGACTGTCCAACTCCTGATAACTTTGGGCAGTATGTGAATAAATAAAAACCCCCATAACCATGATATCCTTTTGGGCAAGCCTTGTGGGCTGGGCAGCATAGTACTGCACTGGTTCAGCTCCTTTCTCCAAGGCCAATCCCAACTGATGTTAATAGGGAGTGAGAAATCCAGCCCTCGGCAGCTATTCTGTGTTCTGTTCAGGGCTTGGTACTCTCTTCACTCCTCTTTAACATCTCCATGAAGCCACTGGGTGAAATCATCTGTCACTATGGGTTGAAATATCACCAGTATGCTGCTGATACTCAGCTCTATATCTCCGCTCCTGTGACCAAAATGTTGCTGTGGCTACCCTCTCATGGTGCCTGGAGGCAATGGGCCTAGATGGTGAACAACAGACTTTGGCTGAACCCTGGCAAGACCAAGTGGCTTTAGGTGCATGGAGCTTCAAGATCCAGGACTTTAACATCTTTAGATGGGGTGGCACTATTCCACATAGACCCGGATTGCAACTAGGAGGTTCTCCTGGATTTGGGATCCATAATTGAAGAGCAGGTAATTGCCACTCTGTTTCTTGGAGCAATTCAAGATGTTGATTTAAACCTCTGTATGGTATGGGTCCAGTCTACTTGAGGAACTCTCTCACCTTGATAGACCAGCTTGCCCCACCCATATTGGCAGAGGGAGCATACTGTGGATCCTGTCAGCAAAGGAATTTCTGCTGGCAAGCTCCACTAGAAAATCCTTCACTGCTATGGCTCCTTCCCTCTGGAACATCTTACTCCATGAGGTGAGATTTGACTCCCGCCCTCTTGACATTTCAAAAGAGCTTTAAGACCTGTCTCTGGCAGATGGCTTGGAAACTCAATGGGGGAGCTTCGTACTGGAGGTGATTGACTAATTAAAATTCAATGGCACCTCCTCCCCCCAGTGTGTCCAGTTCCCTTCGTTGCCATCTTTTCTCCATTATTTTATCTGTTAATGTTTTTATCTGCTGTGTTCTTATAATGGATAATTTTAATATGTTCAATGCACAGTTAAACTGCACAGAATTGTTGGATACAAGATGAGCAGTAAATACATTTTGTAAATAAATAAATATATAGTCATATATATAGTCATATATAGTCAAAATCAATGCATATTAAAAAAAACACCATATTGGCAACAAGAATGTAATATAATACATAATGCAATGCAATGCAATGCAACGCACTATAATAATACCTCTTCTAGAGTTGGACTCCTCTGGCCCAATGGCTCAATATCAAGGTCTTCACAGAGTAGCAGGAATGAGCTCCATCTGAATCTCAGATAACAAGCTATTCCACAGTGCAGGCGCTTCAACAGGAAGCATGGTTCCTGAATTCCATCAGATGACACCACTTGATAGAAGGGACCCATAGAATGCCAATTCTACCAGATCTGGTGGGATTGGCAAAAGTAACAGAAGAAATATGGTTTTACAAATAACCCAGTTTGTAGGTAACAACTAGTATCTTGAATTACTTCTGGAATCATACTAGAAGACAATTCAGGACCAAAAGTAGTAGCGTAACTTAAGCATACCACTGTATTTTGAACAACCTGGACCTTCTTAGAGGTCTTGAAGGGTAGAACCAGTCACCCAAGCAGGAGATGCCAAAATGATGACATAATGTAAAACAGGGGTGTCAAACGCATGTTGTCATGGCGGTGTCATGTGATGTATCAGGACTTTTTTCCCTTTTACTAAACCGGGTGTGGGCGCGTGACACATCTGGCCCGTGGGCCAGGAGTTTGACAGCCCTGATGTAAAGCATCTCCTGGCTACATCGCTACCTCTTCTTCCAGTAAGAGATGAGAGATGAAGGTATCAGAATTGTGCACAAATCTCAAATAAGGAAGTACAGTCCACTGGAGACTCACAATGGAATATCCCCAGGACAGGGCCCCCAAATAAACCCTGCCAGTTAATTTTATCAGAGTTGGTTCTGTATTTGTTCCTTTCCATACAGGCCTGTACAATCTCTAGACACTGGGCAAGGATTTCAACATTACTTGGTTGGTCTGGGATTGACATATACAACTAGGTATAATCATCACGTTGATAATAGCTGGCTCCGAATCAATGGATGACCTCCATCTTGGAGGTCATTCTGCTAACATCCAAGAGCATTCATCTGTCAAGAATTTTTCATTTTTGAGTACCAGTTAAAAAAAAATCATTTGTGAAACATATCAATGTTATTTTTTATTTGCTTGCTTGAAGCTGACTTTCTAACACAACTGTTCGCAAAAAAATATTCTGTATTGCAAAAAAAGTCTTTTGTTCATTGGCAACCTCCTAATTGTTTTTTTTCAAGCAATACCTCTTGGTACTGCAGCAGTGAATTGAATTTGTGCTTTCCAGGCTGGCAATTATTTTAATCAAGTCCTTTCTGACAAGAAACATAGGGGTTTTTTTTGACAACATAGCAGATGACATTTCATTTCAAAATTCACAGAAATGGCTTAGAAAAAAATAGCATTTAAAATAAAATGTGGGAACATAAAAATACAGTCACTTCAACACAGTATATTGCTTGAACAGATTGGATTGATTCCAAACAGAGTCATGCTTTGAACAGATCTACTTCAGTGAAGAAGACATAGCTAAATCTAATTTGTTAATTACACAGAGGTCCTCTCTGCAGGGTGGTCTGCAGTA
The DNA here is from genome assembly GCA_032468155.1 of Oxyrhabdium leporinum. NCBI lineage: Eukaryota > Metazoa > Chordata > Lepidosauria > Squamata > Cyclocoridae > Oxyrhabdium > Oxyrhabdium leporinum. The sequence continues at coordinate 15,430 of JANHFL010009628.1, read as the reverse complement.
GGGTGGGATACCAAAGTCAAAATGGTGACCACAGACGTGTGAGTGGCACCTTTTTTTCCCCATCTGTGTTGTGCATTGGACACATAAGAAAGTGATGGGACTTCAATCACATGGGCACAGACACTATCTTGATACCCCTCCTTCCTTTGTTAACTTTTGTCTCTCTGTAAATTTTTTGATTGATAGTTTGGGATTTACTTTGCATCTTCTTTCCTTTTCAATGAATGTGTGTGTTTATAGGTTACTGCATAGTAACATAAAACATTAAATTATCAATAAACTTAAGGCTCACTGATTTTAAAGGGCCTGTTTTATGGGCAGTGAAAAGTGATTCCAGATTGCTGGCTTCCAGCACTACTGATCAGAAGACATTGTAGAGGTATTGCTGGGTTCCATATGAATAAAGATTGTGATAAAGGACTTGAGAATTCTCCCTCTCCTTCTCCCTCTCCCTCTCTCTCTCTCCCTCTCCCTCCTTCTCCCTCTCTCTCTCTCTCACACACACACACACACACACACACATCTAACTATCCCTCTAACCATCATCATCATCATCATCAAGTATATGCTTTACATCTGTACTGCTTGGGCATTTTGCTTTATGTTGCTAGTCTTAAGTCATGTATCTATGAAACATCCTTTCTCATTCACTGGTTCCAGGGACACAAGATGATATTCCATAGATTGGGCAACATCTATAACCTTACATCTGGATCTCTTTGTCATAATTCTCTCTTCATTTTTTAATTAATCCAACACTATGCTCATTATTATTACTGCAGCAGAGAAGTATGTTTTTTTTAAAAAATTTTCTAGGGCTATGAAGTGAATAATTTATTGTAAGAATGAGCCTAAACAGACTAAATGCATTTGGCAAAAGCCGTTTCCTTAGTAAGAATAATCAATTATGTGAGGGGAAGATTTTCTCCTCTCTGACATGCTGAGTGAATCTTTCCACCTGGGTCTCTCATGTCAACTGGAAAAGTAGAATGAAAGGGGACAGCATGGAGATTACATACTTTCCTATTTCATTCCTTGAACTCACTTTTCACTCCCTTTGCAGATGGTACCTTTGACAGTTTAAAAAACTTTGGTATAATAGTAAACTCTTTTTTTTTTTTTTTTGGTTAAAATGGGAAAATATGAAAGAAAGGTGTTTATATAATTAAAAAAGGAAGGTCAAACGAAGTGGAAAAAATATAGTAAATGGAATCTAACCAATTCCTCCCACTAATTAATTTAAAAAAAGGATCCATATAAGTATAAATACCTACATAAAATTAACTCAAGTTTTAAGTTAATCATTAAATTTAAACCATACAGCAACATGTTGTGTCACCTTCTCTTTTTTACAAAGTAGAGACTTAAAAATTGGAACTTATTCATATCCAAATCTATTCCTTAAAACTTGATAATTGTTTCTGTGATAAATTCTTGACTCTTAAACTAGATAATAGTACTTATCATAGACTCCCTGAACGTCTGTTATGCTGTCTCAATAGGGTGAGGGTGGGTATTACTGGGACGGATGAGAGATAAACTCTGGGACTGTTCACCAATAAAACATACAGTGATCACCAAAAACACGAAAGTCATCCTAGCTGCCCAGCTAAAGCAAACAGGCAGTTTATCTATATACTTCTAAAACTCTCACTGTCATGACCTTTAACTGGGAGAAACAGTGAATCATAGGGCAGCCATTTTTAAACCAAGGTGCCTCAAATGGGCTAATGTATGGAATGTGTCCAAAATACGGAACCCATGACTCACGAGGGAATGAAATTTAGGTTCAATGCTGTTGGGCCGCTGCTGTTTTTGTGATAATTTTTAATGTTCTGTGACAGCTTCCCAGCCACTCTTGCAATACCTTACTCCCTTCCCCCACCCAGCAGCAATCACTTACCTGCCTGCTGAAAGGGGAAGGAAAAGGGAAAGAAGAGGGAGAGAAGGAAGGAAGAAGATTTCTGAGGAACAAGGAAACTTGGCTGGAAAGCTGGCAAGAAATTAGAAGGCACTTCCAATCCCACTGCCTTTTTTACCAAGCTATTTTCATTCTATTTCTCTGTCTAGGTAAGGGACTAGGGACTCTGAAATGACCCAATGGGGCTCATGTTGTCTAGTTTCATTCATTCATTCATTCATTCATTCATTCATTCATTCATTCATTCATTCATTCATTCATTCATTCATTCATCAACAATGATATACAAACATGCTAGAGGCAGATGATTATATTAGTGACAACAGCAAAGACATTATTTCATACTGTGCTACAGAGGGAAATGGTAAACCACTTCTGTTTACTAGAAAACAACATGGATATACAATATAAATTAATTGGGTGATGGTTCCATCAGGTCAGATGGCACTCAATATATTATTGAGGGAGCTTTGAGGAGCTTTCAGAGTACTAATTATGTTTATGGTATAACTACATTAAAGTCATCCAGATGTCTAGTTGCTGATTTTGCCCTTGAGAAAAAGAAAATCTGTAGTTTCAAAGATAAAATTCAATAGGAAAATGGAATATAAAAAGCATGAACATGAGAAAGTCAACACAGTGAAAATATGAAACGAATCAATCACACATTGACATTTTAGGCATCAGTGAAGTGAAATGACTGGAATTGGATGTTTCCAGTAAGCAGATTATACTTTTTACTACTCAAGAAACACAAAAAATAAAGCAGGATTAGTGTTGCTGTCACAGACAGGAAGAATGTTCCAAATCAAGCTAAAGTAGAACAAAGCCAAACAGATACAGTCTTGACAATATATGGACTATTTTCAAGAGAAATATCAGGAATTACTTTGAAATCTTGATTTAAAAAACCCAATAAAACTGTGGAATGAAAACAAAGAAGTTGTTAATTATAACTGAAAAGCAGCTTCCAAAGACCAAGGAACTGAAGAAAGCAAACTGGATGACAATGTTGGAGGGTGGATAAGGATAGGAGCTGATAGAGACACACAGAGACAGCATTTGAACAAATGACAGATGTTATTGTGAACACTAAGATACTTATGCCAATAAAATAGTGTGAGCTAAGATATACAAGTGACAACATAATTTCCAGAAGTCTTGTATGTGCAGAGAATGTATAGATTATAAGAAATAAGCTTCTTAATTTTCTCCCACTCAACTCTGTTTCCCTTGTTTTTTGTGCTATATTTTGGTTTCTTCTTTGCCTCTTTATCTCAGTGACTGATATTGGAGTGTGGGAGATTTTTCATGGCTGTCTTGCTGCCAAAATCTTTAACTCATGGAATGCCACTGTACAGTATCTGAATTTTCTTAGACACAATGCAGCCCATCCTCTTGTCTTCCCACATTTTCAAAAGTGTCTGCAGGATTCTTTTTCCTGGTCTCCCTCCTAGTATCAGGGATGGAATCTGCTGATGACAGGATCTACTCCAACCCACCTATACCAGGTGACATCCTCTCCAGTACAGTAGTGTGTTCTGCAGGATATGTAACAGTCTCTTCCTCTCCTCTTCCTGGTTCATTTTATAATCTATACCAAAGAAATATGCATACTACTGTACAGGTCCTTTCTAACATTTTTCTCTTTCTGCCTGTGTGCTCATGGTCTTGTCCTGAGTTGTCTGTCTTCCAGAAAACCTCTCTATGACCTTGGCACAACCTCAACTGCTTTCCTTCAGTCAGGCACTTTGCCTTGCTACAGTCAGAACAAATGATGGGACTTAACAAGAGAAGAGAATCCAAAACCAAGAAAGTCAAAGATCTCAGGAAGAGACTTCACACATAGTTTTGGAGATTCACTATAAGAGAAATTATCATTATTTGTAAATATATTGACGATGGAAAGAGACATGGAAAAATAAAGAAAATCTTCGAAAAATCTTTTTATTGATTTTTTTCCCTCCATTTAATCACAGGCTGCCTCCTCACTTTTTAATCTTGACACTGAACTGGCCATGTGATTTTTCCTATGACCCAAGGTAGGGCACTATTTCTGATGAATAAATCTTGACTGAAATTCAGATGCCTCTAGCTATCATTCCGTGTGGGATGCTATCTTGCTTGTCCATCTGCTTCAGGGCTCTTGAGTGACATCTCTTTAGGTTTGTAAATACTCCTTTGAAGGTGAGACATGGTTCAACTCTTCTGTTTGTGAGAGTGTGCATATCCAATGTAGACTTATGTTGTAGGAAAGTAAGTGCAGTAACAGGCAATGCACTTATATCCAATAAGGCTAATTTGCATCGCCTGTTAAATGTGAATGCCTGCATGATATTGGAATTTGCCAGGGACCAGCAAAAGCCCTCACACCTGGTTCCTGAAGCTGGGGTCTTAAACTTGAGACCAGGGTCCAAAGGCAATTTGTAAAATCTCTGCTTAAAACAATCTCTTCCGATTGAGTCATAGTCTTGCTCTATCACAGAAACTACAATGTATTTTAATCGTACTTGAAAATTGATTGCTTTTGGTTGATCCTCTTAAATGCTAAATTTAACTTCTTTCTCCTCCATCTTAGCTTTCTTACAGGAGTCATTCATTGTCAGTGAAACAGTTCAAAAGAAACTATGGCTTATGAGTGACATGCATGAACATCTGGTCATTATCATTTTAGAAATGATTGTGTTCAATATTTCATTTTGCGAGGCACACTTAAGAACAATACGCTCTGAGTAGCTAAGCGCAGAGTTCTGCTTCCTGTTGCTTTTCTCTTATCCTACCCATTGCTAGTTTCCTGGATTTTTTGCTGATGGAACTGTGTCAACATTTTGAATCTTCTATTAGTATACTGGATGTATAAAAACACATTTATCTAAATGGCATCAGATGGAAGGAACATGATGATAGTTTCGAGGGCCCTCTTCCATTTTGCTAAGTTACTATTAACTTTCTTGCTTTTCAAAGACCAAAAGCTAAACCAGATACAACACAAAAAGAAAAATAATTGAGATGGAGCTGAAAGTTAAAGCTGACAGATACAAGGTTCAAAGGGTGCTAGTAGTTCAGCAGATAACAATGCTCAAAACTCAGAGGAAAGGTATTTGCCTTTGTGGATCTCAGCACTGGTATTATGCTACTTCTGTTGACAATGGAAAGATGGCATCTTTAACCAAAATAGGAAATCATGAATGAATTACTACGCAGACCACAAGCAACTAAGCAGGGTCTTACAGGCTTCCTGTCTTTAAGAGCTGTGGTTGCACTGTGGTTAGAATGCAGTGTTGCAGGCTAATTCACTGTCCAATGCCAATTCTGACCAGCTCAAGGTTGACTCAGCCTTCCATCCATCCAAGGTCACTAAAATGAGGACTCAGATTGTTGGGGGCAATATGCTGACTCTGTAAACTGCTTAGAGAGGGCTGGAAACCACTGTGAAGCAGTATATAAGTCTACGGTAAGTGCTATTGCTAAGCGCTAAGTGCTATAGCCAACTCTCTTACCTCTGAAAATGCCAATCACAGTTACTGGAAAAACATCAACAAAATTGTTATTTAGACCACGGTCCCTAAAACCTGAAGCCCAACAGTCTCCAACAGATACTGGCCATTGAAAGCCTACACCAGTATATTAAAGTTGCATAAGGTGGAAATTATTCAGAGGAGCTGCCAAAGAGTTCCAGCATCATGAGACCTTGAGAACTGGCACAGATCCCAGATTAATGCAAACTGGGTATGCAGAACGGCTCTCCTGAGAAGTACTGTGGAAACAAGAAGAAAGTCATACCCATTATTGTAAGAACAGGCAACATAGGTCCTATAAACATCTCATTTGGTACCTGCTAGAGTCCCTTAACCCACCAGAACCATTTTTTAAAAAAATATTCCTTTAGTTAAAAATAAATATAAAACTGGCTTACTCATCCTCTAACATTATTTTTTGCCTTTCCCAGGATTTGTCAGAGATCCAATTGGCCCTTTTAAAAAAATCAAATGAAAGACAACTGCAGCCATATTCTTCAAGAGCTTGCCTAGCTGTCTCCTTAAAAGACAAAGGAGCATTAAAGAGAAATCTATGGATTAGCAAAGAGCGGGAAAGATAATTCCATCAGTCTGCCTTCTTAAAAATGGTTAATGGCTTGCATTCCCCTTGTGCTGCCACATGGAAAGTATAACCAAAGATTACCCCTTCCTTGTATTATGCTACCTAAACACTTGGTTAGAAGTTCACATCATCTTGTCAGATGTAAAATACAGGTGGTCCTGGGACTGGGATTGACAACTCCACTATTAAGCAAATTAGTTGCTAAGTGAAACTCTGATGCTACTTATCGTTTCCTTTCCTTTCCATACCTGTGAAGGTGGTAAAGTTACTTTTTGATCTCCATTGTAACTACAAACAACTACAAAGTTGCTGTAACTACAAAGTTGCTGCAGGAGGCAGTCACTAAACAAGGACTAACTTGGATTGGATTTAAGAAATTACGGTATGTCTGGTTTTTGTTGCAGTTTCTGTTGTTCCGACTTCTGCATTACTGTAAAGAACGATCTTTGTTTTAAAACCAAATTAGATGTGGTGAGAGTTCTGCATCTGCATTTGTTACTGGAAAGAAATGAAGCAAAGCTGACCTTTAGGAAGTCGATTTAGCCTGGAGCTCAAGGAAATAGAATCACCCTTTGGGCCCCACTCTTCCCCAGCCTGAATTTCACAGGATTTCAATGCTATCCATAGAGTATTTGGGCGGGGGGAGGGCAGAATAATTTGGAAACAAGACACAGGACTCCTTCTAAATATTTTGCTATTCTTTCCAACACTTATTTTCAGGTTCCCTCTGTCTAACTCAATTCACAGAGCTATTAATTTGATAGGTCTTAAAAGTTATTTTCTCCATTTGGCCTCCTATAAATTCAGAATATCCAATCTTCACAGTCTTGTAATTGCCACATTGCCTACAGTCTTTTGATTCATTTCTGAGTAATTGAAGAAGGAGGCAGCTGAACTGTTTGGCTTTACTATTTGAGTGTTTCAGTTGTATTCTGATGTTTTCAAGTTCTAAGATAATGATGAACACAAAATATTCCCACTGTGAATTTCCAAGAAAAGAAATGATTTAAAAACTGACTGCATGTGCTAGTAACGCTCCAGATTTGATTACTGCAATTCTCTCTACATGGGGCTGCTTTTGTATGGAAACTTGTTAGTTTATTGTTAGGCTTACATCTCACCATTCTCCATAAACTAAAGCATAAGATACAGATTGCCCTCCTTCTTCCAGCGTATCCCATTACTGCACACTTGTGACCAAGGGCTTCTAATGCCTGGTCTAAAGTCACTCATTGAGCTTCCATAGCTAAAAGTGGACTTGAAACTGAGAAATTATAACAAGTCGGGGCTCAAGGTACTGATAACATGTTTCAGGTTGAAGTATAAGTGCTGGTAATAAAGTCCTCAGTGGCTTAAGTCCAGGTTATATGAAGGTATGCCTTCTTCTACACGATTCCTTGCCTTCTTCCTTGGTTAGAGAGCATCTAAAGCAGAATTCCCCAATCTTTTCAACTATGGGGACTGGCAAGGGGTGGTGATGGGGGAGAGGGGATGGTTTTGCATGAGTGGATGACAAGTGTGTGTGCAGCTCCATTTAACTACTTCCACAAGTGGGGATGCGCTCATGCACTCATCCACCACTTCCATGGTCCGGTTTTGAATGGCTCACGGCTCAGTAGTGGGCCGCAGCCTGTGAGTTGGGACCCCTGTTCTAAAGAGGCTGACTGGTTGGTTGGAGGATGTAGAGAGAAAGGAAACTGACTTTGACTTTGACCAGGATGTGCAGCTACTATTGCCTAGGCAAATGGGGCTAAAACATTTTTTTAAATCTAGAACACGCTGGTAATTTTTGAAAGTATCTCAGAAGTACAATTCCCTAATTCAACAAACTTTAAGGAGAGAAAGTACATCACAATCAGACTTGCAAGATTCTGTTATTATAGTCAATGTCAAGATAGTTTTAACTATCCTATACAGTTGATTTTACGGTATGGTCCACCAAGAGTGACTAGCAGTGGTTGAAATTCTTGGGTGTGCATGTTTCTGAAAATGGGAATCTGATATGAGCAAGGAATTGAGAAGTAGGTTTTATAACTAGAACAGAAAGAAGATACCTGTACAAGCAATATATCATAAAGACAGGCAAAGCCTAGCATCTAGTTAGCCACATTCTATCAACAATATACAGAGGTACCCTGCTACTCAACTGCTTTAAAACTCATTGAATTTGGTACTCAATGCATTTTGATGTGAACATTTTGTCCCGGTATTCATTGTTTCTTTGGTACTCAATGCATAAACATTTTAGAGTTCCAACATTATAGTTTTATCTTTCCAGTGTTTAGCTAAGGGCATTCTAGCAGCCCTCAACAAAAATGCCACTCATTCTTTAAAGTAAATATTTGTGCTAGATGATCCCAAGCTTGTTTCCAGAAAAGCATGCTGTGGATACATACTAATTCTTTAATATATGTAATTTTACCAATCTCTAAAAACACCCCTAGACCAGAAAGAAAAGACATGGGGAAGTAGAAATAAGTTCCCTTTCCCTCAGAACTATTAAAACAAAAAAGAAGGTTTTTTGTTTTTCGTACATGCTAATTTATAAAGAGTCATATGCCATCTATGACACCACATGTCATCACAGCAAGTCAGGGATCAATTTTCAAGCAGCTTAGGAATTCAGACTCTGCAGAGTTAAAGCACTTCATGTTTTGCTGAAGTTTTCAAAGGAATAACATTTATCCATCCATCCATCCATCCATCCATTTCTATAGCTGCCTAACTCAACCAAGTGAATCTGGCAGCTTACAATATATATAATATGATACAATGCTGCTACGATTAAGCCTATTTTAAATGAATTCTTATACTGTATACAGAGCTAAGTATTGCATTTTAGATATTAAACTAATGCCTTGTTGGTTCATCATTTCAGAGGTATTTCTATGTCCAAACAGAGAAACAAAATGACCATCGACAGGCAGGAAAGCAGTGGGAGCAGGAGTGACTTCTGACTTCCTGCTCGCTTCCACACGGTGTTTCCTTGTGGGAAATTGACAGGGATAATTGGAAATCCTTCCTTCCTTCCTTCCTTCCTTCCTTCCTTCCTTCCTTCCTTC
>JANHFL010009627.1:9350-21436 GCA_032468155.1 Oxyrhabdium leporinum | reverse complement strand
ATTTTTAGATGTAAACCGCCCCGAGTCCTTGGAATGGGGCGGTATATAAATTTAATAAAATGAAATGAAAATGAATGTTAAAAAGTTATGCAAATGAGTTTTCTCAGTATGGCAATGTGAAATGCAAGATACATCATTTTACATTATAAATATATAAACTTAGAACAGGAAATGAACTACTACTGTGTGCATCCAAACTAAAAGTAATAATTTCTCACAAGCATTCTTACCACTAAATTCTATTATTCTGAATGTAGCAACAGCCTTCTTTAATCAATATGCCATCCTTGATGGATCAATGCCAAATCCTTCTTACCAGAAGTACAAAGCATTGGTTTTTTTCCCGCAAGTGCATTCAATAAGCTGTGGAGATGTGCAGCTGTTGTTTCCCACTCACCCTGGCTCAGTTATTTTCTGTTTCTGTTGCTTCATATGTTTAAACATGCCTCATGTGCTTCCCTTTATACTGATTTTTCTTGACCACATTTTGGGAAATACGCCAAAGAAGACATTGAAACATTACTTTGTTCACCATGGACAGACAGCCTTGAAGATAGTAGCATGTGCTGACTGTGAAAACTGAACAAAGCCCAGACTGGTTTAGCTTTATGCATATGCCACATAGCTATTCACATTTGGTTACATGTCTCTATCTAGGTTAGAGTGAAGACCAAATTTCCTGCCTGCTCTTAGTAGAGCCAAGGTAAAAATGGTACAATTAGTTACAAGCATGCATATATTCTAAGCAAGAATCATAAATGGATAGCAAGGGACTTTTATAGAAAATAACATGAAAACTTCAGTTTTATTAAACATGTCTTTTCATATTCCACCCATCTCTTTTACATTTTTTTGTTTGCTTTAGGGATGACCTGGATGGCTGAAGTCTTTTCTATTTAAATAGCCAGCACAGTTTATGGTTTCAATCAGATCATCCTTTGTTTGAGTGGAGTCTCTTTTTCTTCCTAGTTATATAAACTGTATTCCTATCAGTCAAAACAAAGCAGTGATTGATATTCCAGCTTTGACAGGTGTCACAGATTTCTGTTGTGGTATTGCACCACTAAAATTTCAGATGCTTCACAATACCAGAGAATGTTACAGGCTAAGGGAAGTGAGAATTCATAGGCTGGGTTCATACATCTTGCTAAATCATAATTTGTTGGTTTGGAATCCGTGGGAATCTATTGTGACTTATTCAGCAAATTATTATTTAAAATAAAATGTGATTTAGTATGATAGAAGAACTTAGTAGTATATTTTCTGAAGGAAATATTTTGCCCAATCAAAAAGCACTCATAGCTGAATTCTACCATAACAGGCCCAACCAGGAAATATAGCCAGTATTACAGATACATGTTAAATGATAGAAAATGTACCTACAATCTAATGTATGTATTCAGCTGATGTGCAATGATCACAAGTGTCTTAATGAGTACTGCATGTTTCTTAGTTTGATAAATTCACACTTATTGCATGCACCATTACATTTTTATGAATTCCTGTGAAATACTGAAGATAAGGAAGTAGTTAGTAAGAAGAAATAGGTGCCACATTTCCTTACACTGGCATTTTTGCTAAAGACTTTAAGGGTCTTCTCATTTAATCATATCCCTGTAGACCAGGGGTGTCAAACTCACATCGTCACGGCGGCGTCAGGTGATGTATCAGGACTTTTTTCCCCTTCGCTAAACCGGGTGTAGGCGTGGCCAGTGTGTGACTCATCCGGCCCAGGGGCCGGGAGTTTGACAGCCCTGCTGTAGACCTACTGCAGTGCAGTGATGCATTGCCATGCATTTTTACTAGCTGATGGGGCCTCATGTATCATAGAAGTAGTTGTGCTTAACAGTGATTATCATGCAGCTGTGCAGAGTGGAAACAATGTTCCTCTCTGTATTTAATAAGCTGGTCCTGATCTGCATCTATTAATCCTGGATTTTTTTGCATGACCTTTCCATAAATGTTTAAATGCTTCAGCATAAAACACCTGCACTTGTTTAATAGATGTGGCTTCCAATTAAATATATTGTATTTTTTTGCCATCAGCAATTATTTTTTTATGCCTTTATTATCACACATGTCTTGCCAAACCCAAATGTTAAGAATTCAAAACAAATGCCAAGGATCAACAAGTATTATTTATTGTAAAAAAAGATATCTATAAATAACAAAATTGCAAATCACTCCTGAATATATGCTACATATATGCCTTTCTCAATACTGGAGCAGTAAAGCAAGGTATTGAAAAATAAATCAGTGTTCCTATTCAGATATATTTGTTATATATGACTACATATTTCATTAGCTTTTGCAAAGTTAGCCAAGAATTTGAAGGAATTATAGCTGTAACTCAACTGCAAGGGGCCAGATGGCGGAGTCTGATTTGAGTTATGTAGCTTTTCATAAACTTGATTTCTGTATTTCTGTCAGAAAGGAATAGTTTAGAACCATGCTTTCAAAGACTAACCAGGTTTATTTTTTATTTACAGCATACCAAACCTCTGTCATATTGGGACAGAAAACATGTCAAACAAAGGAAAGGTAAGAAACATTTGGTATCTAGTTATGGGAAAACCCAATAAGTGATGTTTCGGACACTGCTTGAGCACAGAACCTTTCTGCCCTTCATTAAGGCACATGAGCTTGAGAAACAATTATGGCTGTCTTTTGGAGTCTGCTGCTAGAACAAGTTAGCTTATTCCAGTAGCATGATTTTTTTTTCTGGATTGTGCGCCTAAGTAGCAGAGAGGTTGTGTGCTCACATAACAGCTAAAGCAGTTGTTTGGAATTATTTTTAAAATGTAGACGATCCTAATACAGGTAGTCTTCAAGTTACCACCACAGTTGTCTTACTAAGTGAGACAGTTGTTAAGTGAAGCTTGCCCCATTTCTTGCCACAGCGATTGTTAATAACACAATTGTTAAGTGGATCTAGCTTTCCCTTGACTTTGCTTATCGGAAGGTTGCAAAAGGTGACCCCAGGACCCTGCAACCATCATAAATATCAATCTGTTGCCAAGCATCTGAATTTTGATCACATGACCATGAGGATGCTGCAGTGGTCATAAGTATGAAAATCAGTTAAAAGTCACTTTTTTCAGTGCCGTTGTTAACTTTGAACGGTCACTAAATGAATTGTTGTAAGTTGAGGACTACCTGTAGTTGCTTAGTGGGTACAATGATCACGCTGAGCTAAGAATTATGGGAATGAGTCCAATATGTCAGAAAGAGAAGATTGTTCTAGGACTTGTAACCATAAACAGATAAACCATAGGAAGTAGACAATTTAATTGCTAAAAGTACAGTGTTCCTTAGGCAGAGCATGGCTTTGAAATCCCATTTGTTTATGTAGACTTATTCTGAATGTTTCTGCCTTCTGATGGGTTTGCTATTTCCTCTTTTCCCTCTTGGTACCTCTTTAGGAAAAGGTAAGTCTTGATTACAAAACTGTGAGTATTGTGCATCTGGAGTAGGCTGTGTTTAAATGATTCTTTTGAAGTAGTATATAAGCCCTTATTGCAGAGAATTACTATAATGTACAATAGTGGTTACAACAATTGAGGTACGTCTTGTAGTTTTCTGAGATCTGGATATGTAAACCGAAGATCAACACATTCAGATCTGTATTAAAAGGGCAGAAAAAAAGGATTATGTACTAAGTAATGAAAAGAGTCCAAAACAGTAGCTTGAAAACACACCATCTTAAAGCATAGGTATGTTGCTTAAGCAGATACATGTCAGAGGCAGAATCCTGAGTGTATATAATTGTGTAAAGATGTTGCTTTGTTTCAAGGTAAGCTGCATCTTTAGAAAAAGAATTGATATTTGAGTTCTAAAATCAAAGACACTAACAACTCTCTACTAAAACTTTCTATTTCTTATAAGACTCTGTGGGAGGCCAATAATATACATTTAACAGAGTTGGACAGGATCTTAGGATTTCCCTAGGCTTGGGTTTGCTTTCTGCAAAAATAAGAGGTGATATCTGAAGAGTATAATGTCTATGCTAGTGGAAACAATAAGTTGCAAAATTTGATTAGAATGCATATGTGCAGAACAGAACAAGATACATTTAGTCACTAGGTTATAAGTTTCTATTTGTGCTAGTGCAGGTCTATTAGATAAAAATTATAAAAAGATGTTAATGCTATATAGATTACAGATTTCAAAGAGACATGTATATCTGAAGTTTTGAAAGTTTTGTGTAAGATTGTTATCAAGTAAGAACTCAATGCAGGCTTTCTTTATGAGGATAATGGTGTAAAAGAAAATAACTGAACTTTAAAATCCATGGTGATACTGTAACATTTTCCCCAGCATCTGAACAAGAGCTTGTTTGGGGGAAATTCATCCATGTCTGAAAATGCATGAAGTTTTAGGATGAAAACATTAAGATTTGAGAATGGCAGCTGAGGTCATGCAGATACCATAACATCCCAAATAATTGATTTATGATGCACCAAATGGGCTGCTGTTCTGCTATTAGGAATTTGTTGCCATATGTTTTTCCTCATATTGCATTTCTATTCCTTAAATTCAACTATAATTTTATAAGTGTAAGCATGTGTATTGTTTTATGTTCAGGTTAAGTATTAGCAGTAGTGAGGAATGCCATATACAGTGCCATTTCTGAAAGTAATGTGTGTGTATGGATCACCAGTGGTAATTCTCCTGCATTACAATTATTGTTTAATTATTTCTTTAATATGCACTTAAAAAAAAGCTGAATGTTCCCTTCCCATACCAGAAAGTGCTGATGTGATTTTTCAAATAACGAAAAAGGAGTCATTTCTTGATGATGTTCGTAATTTTGAGAATTTTTGTGTTACATGTTGTTGTAAAAATGTCCTTTCTATCAGACATATCAGAAGAAAATTATTATTTTGGAGTACATTCAACTGCAAAATCCTTTGCCATGTATGTTTCAGATTTGTTTAAAACTTAGAGTAACTGGTAGGGATGCCGTTCAAGTATCACCTGACAGCTGAAAGAATGCATTATATATAGCATGTGGTGTCAAAGGAAAAATTATGTATTACTGAGGTGTCGCTTTAAAAAATTTGCTGCTCAAAAAAAAAGTGCGATTCCTGTGTAAAACGGGTGCCCATAGAAGATTTACAGAGAAAGATTGTATTGTTTATTTTGTGTAGTCACATCTGTTGAAGAATATGGATATGCCTGAAGCATTCTTCCTTTTTGTGACCAGTCTAATGTATGATCCAGTGAATAGAACCATTGTGATATAATATAAGTGAATTAATTAATGAATTTATTTAGGATATAAAATGAAGATTACACTTGGAGCTGTATTCTCTCCAATTTAAAATTATGGTTCAGATTGTGTCATTTTCTTACAGATATATTCAAGTACTTTTAAGTCATATCAATAAATAAAAATGTCACAACATATCTGAGGATTGTAAGGGTTGGCAAAGCCTGTCCCTTCAAGACAAGGACAATCAATAGAGTATAGCAGCATAGGAGATTGTAGGAAGACAATTTGCAAGGTTTCCCCACTGGTGATTATGTATGAATATTGTATTAATGCATTCCAGAAGGAAAGAGAGGAGTACTTGAGAAATGATTCACCCTAACTCACTTTCAAATATGTCGACAAATATTGTAGAAAATGGACGTATAGAAAGTGGAGGAAAAATTACAATGTGGAAGAAAGATGGCAGTAAATCAGGGTCAGAGTCTTGTTCTTTTTGTGATAGTACCAGAAGAGGTGAAGATGTGGAGGCATGGTGCAAACATGGTATATAAGAAGTCGACATTACCAACAGAAGAACCTAGGACAAAGTAGTTCTTCTATTTATAACTTCAAGGCTCTGGCCATCTGTCAGAAAGCCAGAATGACTCATAGACGTGGGGGAAGGGATATGGGGAAAGAAGATCTATTTTAATTATACAAGTGAGATTTCAGTTGGAGTCTGTTACTCAGATGCTTTAAGGTTCTTCCAGTGTTATGTCCCTATTTTGTCATGGTCACTTCTGCACCATTATTTGCTTTTTCACATGAATGTGAACCCAAGGCCAGGTGCATCCTGGGGAAGTAAAGGAATTGTGTTATAATGTGGAGTGTGATAGTTCCCATAAACACAAAGAATGGAAGTTTCAACTCAGTCATAGAAATCAAAGTGAGCTGCATTCTGTGACTGTCCCATTGGTATGTGTTTCTAAGTGTACATGCAGCCAAGTGTTAGTCACAGGTGTCGATGTGGAGAAGAAATTGTATGTGCTACAGTATCATTTATCATCCTACGTTTACCTTTATCATCACACAGAAGAGAGGCTTCATCTAATGAGAAGCAGCTGGGAGCTGGCTGTGGAAATTGCAGCTCCTTCCTGAAAACAATTTGCTACAGTCTTTGTTATGATTTGAATCAGGGAATGGCTGTATAGAGAGGAGGTGGTGTAATGGACTACAGTGAAGCGGGAGTTTCCCAGGAAGGAGGGAGCATATTCCAAGGAGGGGAGGGCCAGACAAGAGATAGTTCATACCAGAGCTGTACTGGATCATGGGAAGAAGAGGAGACACAGGATATCCATTCCCTAGAATCTCCCATGATGTATCCATTAGGCTAGGCTTAGTCTGGCAAGATTCTTTCTATATGGTGTAAGCAAGTAAAGAATTGAACTTTGGTTGGATTATGTTACATCATTTGTGGCTTAAGCCTGACAGATATTTGTGAAGAGAACTGTTCCATGTCTATGGAAATTCTCGGTCATCCAGGTCATGATTGTTCCAAAGAGGCTTTTTATAAGGCAACTGAGCTTTCTTTATTTTTTCTTTGAAGATGTTTCACTTCTCATCCAAGAAGCTTCTTGAGTTCTGCAATAAGCTTCTTCAGTTCTTCTTTCACGTCTTGGATGAGAAGCGAAACGTCTTCAAGGAAAAAAAAAGTCAGTTGCCTTTTGGAAAGCACCTTTGGAGAACTGGTCCAACTTTTCTCTCAGAATATGTGATGGAACATCAGCAGCTCAATAAATTTTCCACTGATCTGCATTGTTATTTCACATATAATACTATATTCATCTCTATCTAACTGTCCCAAAGGGAAAAGACAAAATAAAGAGACTCTTTTGCAAGAATACCTGTAATAGATAATTTACTTACTGTGAATGTACATTAATGTTTAAAATTGGATTGGGGAATGCCACAGTTCTGAAATTCTTGCTTTGGTTGAGTCTTGTAATCTTAAAAATATCTGTTGGATCATATGAGTTAATCGCTCTATTACTGCTATGCAGCTTAAATAGGGCTATTACAAGCCCATATAATTTTAGATTTTAGTGAAATTCCAAGGAGGAACACTCTACAGTTCTGGAACTACTGTTACATGCTGTTTTATTGTAATATTATCATAAGAAATTATAGTTCCACTCTACAGTACATTGATTAGACCTGGCCTGTATTGGAATACTGCATCCACTTCTGATTACCACAATACAAAAAGGACATTGAGGAAGTAGAAAGAACACAGAGCAGAGTTACAAAGATGGTAATGGGATTTTAAGGCTAAATCCTTAGTTAGAGAAATTTTCTTTAGCTAAGGAAGGGAAGAACAGAGATGTGCTAGTAGTTTTCAAATATTTGAAAGTCTTTCATAAAAAGAAGGTATGGATTTATTCTCCATAGATCCTGAGGTAGGACAAGAACCAACAGGTAGAAGTTTTGAGGGAGATCCAAGCTTGAAATAAGAAGGGACTTCCTGACCATGAAAGTTATTAAGCATTAGAACAGCCTTCTTCCTGAAGTCATGCATGTTCCATCTCTGGAGATTTTCAAGCAGAGGTTAAGTTATTTGTCTGGAATGGCCTGAGGATTCCATCCTTCGACAGGGGATTGAAGTAGTAGCTCTCCAAGGTCTCTTTCGAATCTATCATTCTATGATTATTGTATCTTCTATAGATGACATGTTTTGAAATTATTACTAATTTTATTTTTATCATCTTTTTTTATTCTAGGCTGGAAGATATAGGGGTTCAGTGAAGGATTTCCCAAACTTTGATGCCAACCAGGATGCAGAGGCACTATACAGTGCTATGAAGGGATTTGGTATGTCTTCAATATTACCTCTTATCACTCTGAATGAAAATTTGTTATGGTTTTCACATACATTTGGCATTTTAAATGTTTTACGATTGTGATTTAAAAAATCAATAACAGTGTTTTAGGCATGCAGCCAACTAGAAGAAGGCAGTGGCAAATCACATCTATAAATGTTGCCTAGAAAGCTGCAGGGAATTGGCAGACAGTTGGCAGGAATCAAAAATTATTTTAAAATACCCCTCCCCCCTACACCAAAAATAAATTCAATAAGAGCACTCCATATCAATGACATCATCTGTGCATTTTCTTTTTCTATGGAAATTGTGTGCAAGAATGTTGAGAAGAAGAGATAGATTATCTGTTTTCTAGGTTTGGCATACAAGTAGTATTTTTTCAAAATATGTACAACTCTACTATAATCTGTTATTCTTGTCCAATTCTTCATTCCTTTGTCAAATTGAATATTTGGAGAAAAAAAGAAATTTTGCAACTTAAAAAAATCCTATTAAACATGTAGCTCAGATTAGTTTGAGGAGAAGATGGTAGGATAGGCATTCTGATAATTCTGGGAGAGGGAAATTTAGGATTTTATGTTTATGCCGATGTGCCAACAAAGTAAAAATTTCCAAGTGGAACTGTTTAAAATGGTAAAATAGTTCTGTTAAAGGGCCGGAGAGAGAATATATAAGAATTGCTTCTCCTTTCCCATAATGCGCTAAGCTACTTTCTTTTTCTCGCATTTTCCATGGACTGGAGTAGAATGTATTTTACTCTCCCAGCTAAGCATGGCTGTCAATATGCTTCCTGTTTTCTCAGTTCCAATTCAAACCAGAAATGGGACTGTTATCCAGATTTTTTCAAAGGTGATTCTAATACATGTTATATAACTTTGCTGTCAGTTTTAGGACCCTGTTATCGTAAAATGACTGAGGTTTTTTTCTTCCTGCAGGCAGTGATAAAGAAGCTATACTAGATCTTATAACATCCAGGAGCAATAAACAAAGAATTGAGATCTGCCAAGTATATAAGGCGCTGTATGGAAAGGTCAGTTTCAGAATGGACAGGAAAACTAGAAAGAAAAAAATGTTTACAAGGCTTGCAATTTCGTATTTGAATACTGGAATGTGAATGGCTGACTTCCATTCCTCCAGATATCTTGACCTCTCCCATATATGAGAGGAATCATATCTGATGTTATAGATGTGGATGCACTTCATTACATTACTTTTCTACATCAGAGATGGGGAATGATAGCCCCTTTATTACTTGTGGACTTCAACTCCCAGAATTCCTGAGCCAGTATAAGCATGGCTGGCTAATGAATTCTGGGAGTTAAAGTTTACAAGTCATAAATGGGCCATTGTTTCCCACCCCTGCTCTACATCATATACATCTGATTCTTAAAGTTTTATTCCACAGTCATGATATGCCAGTAATCAGACTGAGTTTTTACTTTTTTCAACAAAGGAACCAAGGATAAACTTAAAACAGAATTTTAGGATCTGTTAATCATGATGCAAAATTGCCAGTGGTGAGCATATATTTTACTCTGGCAGCTCCCTTCATATTCCAAGGGAGAGATCCCTCTCCTCTCTAATCTATTGTACAAGATATACATACATCTACCTTTATGACCCTTTTTTGTTGAGGAATAAGAGTAAAAAGGTCCTGATAGGTCATGATAAGTGAGTGCCCCAAGCACATGTGTTGAACAAACAGAATAGGAACAGTTTGTAATGTAAAAATTCCTTGCTTTTAGCTACCACCTCTTTGAATCTCTGGAACTCAGGAGATCAAGTGGGGTCTATTTCCCTTTGCAATACATGTCTTCAAAGAGATGTAAAGACAAGAAAGCTTTTTTTTAATTGGCTGTCAAAATGGAGGATGAAATAAAAGCAAGATTGGTCTCTAATACTGAATCTTTTGGTTCATTCACAAAATTTAAAGAGGAGTGGGAAGAGTTGTGGCAGCCACAACTAATGAATTACTCGTTTAAGAAATTGTTGACCATTTTGTGACATTTAAATCTCATAATAGTTCTTTCACATGTTGTGTAATAATGTTTGTCCTTAACAGTGGTACTCATGTAGATTAGATTTTAATTTAAAAAACAAGTCTATTTGTTTTTTGCTTTCCACTAGGGAGACGCTAATTAATATTTTAACAAAATTAAGTATATTTGTTTCTGCTTCCAATGTTGAATTCAGTTTTTAATTGATCCTAAGACTTTATACTTTTTTGTGGTGAATGGTCGTCTAACAAACTCATCATCTTAATTTAATGACCCCATAATCTCTTGCAGGGTGGAGTCTGGGCAACTGAATGGAGCTAGCAAAGTGCTATAATGGCAGATGCCCTTCCTGTTGCCAATGCAGAGTTTTGTTCAGCAGATATATTCTCAGTGTGCCCACAGAGAGAAATATCTGCCTCTACTTAGGATCAAACTCACATCCTCCTGATTGTGAGGCGAGAGCTCCACCTCTAGGCCACCACACTACTTCTCAGCTCTACTGATATGGGTACAGGATATTTGAGGAACTGTCTTGCCAAATGGAACTGGCCCGCCCCACTTGTTCCAGTAGAAGGGCCTACTGTGGACCACATCAGCCAAGGATTTTGGCTGGTGGGATATAGAAGAGCCTTTTCTGCCATGGTCTCTGCCCTTTGGAACATCTTGCTTCTGGAGATGAGTTATTCTCTCACTTTTCAGGCCTTCAGGAAGAGTCTTAAAACTGTCTCTGCCAGTTGCTTTGGGGCCCTGATGGAGAAGCTGTAGGCTAGAGGTGGCTGATGTAGTAACAGAGAAAGCACCACCACTGCTCTACTCTAAACTTACGATCATTTAGTCTGTACTTAATATTTTGTAATTTTAATCTCTTTATATACTTACAGTTGTTTTTAATATCTCTATTTTTTTAATTGTGTGGTAAACTGCTTAGAGTCACCTCAAACAGCGAGATGGAGGCATATAAATTTAATTAATAAATAGATTTAATAACTAAATAAATGTCATCTTCTTTCTCTGTTTTGTCTCTTTACGAAACTCCTGGTTTCCCTTTAAGCAACCAGCTCTGATCCCACGATAGCACAAAAGGGGTGGGGGAGGGGAGGGGGAAACCAGAGATTCTGGATTTCAGATTGCACTTTGCAGACATGCTGCTTGCCTAAATTGGGTCCTGGTTTACCTTGTGCCCATTCTTTACCTTTATCATGGTCATTTGTGGTCAATCCCTCTTCCACCCTAGAAAATCCTGTTGTCTCTTCTCCATGGAACAGCTCTTGCAGCCTTCCTTCCCTCAACCCAAAATTCTTTGGAGTCCTGACAAAACAAACAGTTGAGTTATCATTAACAACAACAAAAAAAAACCCATCTCAGAATCAAAGGGACAGAGTTGATCCGAAATAGCCAGAGGTCCTCTTGAAAGGATGTACTGCTTCTGCTGCCAGGATCTACTGTACATGTACACATGTTACACCAGAGATAGCCAAGGGGCAAGCCCACAGTTGGAGAGTGAGAGAGATCAAGGGCTATAGAAGATGACGTAGAAGTGAGAAATGGATAGGGCGGTTATATTTGGTGGGGTTGGGACTTTGCATTTTGCCCCAAGTTTATTGGGGGTGGGGGCGGGGCTTATGTGGTTCCTTGTTCTTTTTTAAAAGATAAAAAGTTAAAGCATTTCACTAGCTGTCTTACTCTTGTCCCCAAAAATGAGATATCAAGACTTTGGGCTGCTGTTCTCATGCTCTCAATATTGTGCACTAGATGGTGCTATCCGAATGTGAGTAGCATCCAAAGAAGAGCAGGAAAAACTGTGTGATTCATAGGCTGTCCTATCATGATTTATTTATCCAGGCCACAGTATTAGCGATGTTGTTCTTTTCATTAAATAAGATTGGGGATTAAATCCTTACCCAACTCTCTCTGGAATTTATGCTTCCTTGAAATGAAGATGAATCAGAATAGAATAGAATAGAATAGAATAGAATAGAATAGAATAGAATAGAATAGAATAGAATAGAATAGAATAGA
>JANHFL010009626.1:0-11862 GCA_032468155.1 Oxyrhabdium leporinum | reverse complement strand
GCTGAAGAGGGCTTTCCACAGAGCCCTCTGCAGCCAATAATAGAGTCTCTGTTAAAGGCTGCAGATGCCTTCCGGCAGGAAGCTGAGGCGATGCGTGCAAGTGGCGGCAAGCGGCCGCAGAAGAGGGGTCAGCAGCAGGATCTGCCAGCAGATGAGTGCACCTGCAATTCGCATCGCGAAAAACGAAGCAAGGCAGTGGGGGGGGGTGGAAGACGAAGCAAGGTAGGGGGGGTGGAGCTGCCCCATGCGTTCCGCACCAGCTTACCTTAAGATGCTTCAGCCAGGGCACCCATGCCAAACCCCCAACCCCACTCCACCCCCAGGGCAGCGACATCCCTTCACTAACCTCCTTTCCAGGTCCGTTCTCTGCTACGCTTGCAAGAGGTCTGTGGGACTACGATAAGTTACTCACGAGATCTTTTCTTTTTTTCATGAGAAGTTGGAAGGTCCGAACTACGGTGGGGTTTTTTTACCATAGTCCCACAGGCTTCTTGCATGCGCAGCAGAGAACGGATCTGGAAAGCAGGTTAGTGAAGGGATGTTGCTGCCCTGGGGGAGTGGGAGTGAGGGCTTGGCATGGGTGGGGGGAAATTAGGGCACCCCTCGAAAAAAGGACCTAGCCGTTTTTTCGGGGGGGAAGCAAAAGAAAATAAGACCCAGTCTTATTTTCTGAGAAACATGGTAGATGACTAAGCTGAGACAAGGATCTCAAATTAACATACAGCAATGCTCCTAATTCACCACATTTCCTATTAAATAGTTTATAGTAGAAAACTGAAAAATTCTGAGCTCATGCAGTAGTTTAATTCAAGAGTTAGAAATCCTTGGTTCAAATGAAACTGCAGGAATGAACACAACTGGCTCAGATATAGATCTTCTTCTCCCAGTTCTCCAATATGTAAACTGGACATATCTTGGGCAGTTGCAAGTATTATATAACATATATGTATATTGGGAGAGAAGAGCTACTCTTAACACTGTGATTTCCATATTATACCTTGAGAACTGATATTACTGCATAGTTATCTAATGAACCCTTCACTAAAACAGGATTCTAGCTTCTAACATGTACTATTAAGAAGAAAAAGATTATCATTCATGGTAGAGCACATGCTCTTCATGAAACAAAAATAAATGTCAGTGCCAAAGGGATCCCTGGCAACTGTTTCCATTGACTTAAATACCATGGCCAACATTTCCCATTCATTCTTCCCAGTACTGCTCCCCCTGTCCATCACACCTACCTTCCTCATCAGGAAGGTGAAGCTTTCTGCTGCAAAGTTTCTGATGTGTTGTTTGCGATGAGCCAGAAGGGTACTGTACAATCTATAAATACAATATTTTCATGTATCAAAAAAAAGAATGAAAACTAGCCAAGTCTACTGATTCTTCCAACAACATTTTGCAGACTCACCCATCTAATTTAGGACATGCCTTATTTTGTTCTATGTATAAATAGAACACATATACCAAAGTAAGTTAGCTCATAAGAATGGGAAAAGATGGCCAAACTTCAATTGGGTAGGGAAGAAAGTGGTGACAAACAGCAAGGATTGTTTCTAAGTAGTTCCATTAAAGCATAGGCATGGGGTGGTCAGAAGATTAAAGAAAAATACATTCCTGTTAATATATTCCCATCAGCTCCTTATCCAAGGTATTAAACTAATACAGATATGAAAGGCAAATTGATCATTAAATAAATGTCTACAGGCTCTGTAAGTCTAAAATGGTTGAAATATCCACACCAAAGTATTGGGTTTTCTGCCAGAAATAGTTAAATTTTGCTATCAGCACATAATTGTACCAAGACTGCAGACATATTTCCATTACCTTTGATGGACACCAAATTCCTTACCAGAACCACATTCTGTGTTTGTCTGAAATCATAATTCTGAACATGTGAATATTTCTAAATTAAAAGTTTTCATTCAAAACAGTTTCCCAAGTAGCTTACAACATGATATTTATATCATTTATGTGACAAGAGTTTCCTCTTGGGATAGCTTTCTGGTCCATTGTGGATTCTGTTTAAAATTAATAAGTATTAGGAAAGTTTTTATGGTTTGCACCAATCATTGATTTATGTTAATTTAGATTTATGGAAAGGTAGTTTGATATAGCAGTTAGGAGACTGGACTGGAAAACAGAGACTATGTATTCTAATTCTCCCTTAGGCAGAGGAGCTGGCTGAATATCTTTGGGCCAGACACTTTCTCAACAAAATGCATCTCCCAGGACTGTTGTTATGGGGAAAATAGGAGGAGCAAGCATTAGTGCACAATCTTGAGTTCTACAAAATGAAGGAAATATGTATGTTTAATCAATATTATTGTGTAGATATTGTGTAGAGTTATTTTTTAAGATAGGTATTTGCTTTTGGATATGGTGAAAGGTTCTAGTATACTAAGGAGTTTGGTTAAAATTAATGTCATAAGAATTAGGACACATGTTTAAGATTAGTGATAGCCCCTGATATACGTTATGGTTGAGATTTTCTTCTAGAACTAGATTCACATTGAGTTATATAGTTAGGGTTCTAGTTCATTAAGAACTTTGGCTAAAATTAATGTTACAATAATTATTAGGGTGCATCTTAAGCTTAGGGCAGACTACCATATATATTACTATTAGCACTTGTAGGGTTTGGTGTATAGCATATATTTTACATGGTCAGTAAAATGAATTAAGGATTAGCGCTTAAATGATGGGAGTTAATAAAACTTTTATACTAAAATCCTCTATAGTATTTTTGATCAAAATGCTTACCCATAAATGTTGGTCATGTCCTTCACCATCAGCCTCCATAAATATTTGTAAAGGTAGGAAAGTGACGTAAAGGCCCATTCTAGCAACTCTGTGTCTTGAGTTTCTAACAGACTTGTAATGCAGAGAAAAAAATCTTGAAAATGTGGATAAAAATCTGTCTGAAGATCACGGGCCAGCTGTACCACCAAACTAGATTGAAAAACACATAGCATAATTATGATTTGATTTGCACATTGTATTAAGTTAGTTTGTTTAACGGAGTACCCCTTAATTAGATAGGCTCACACAATATGATCAACTAAAAACTATGGTTTTCAATTATAGTAAGTTGCATGGGGCACTAAAACAGAATGAAACAAATAACTTTATGGCATAGCTCAATGTGTGAACACAGCCTGTAACAAACATACACATTCAATAGTAATTATAAATAGCTCTGAAATTTTTTGATCCCCTAGGGTGTGCTCAGAGTGCAATGTATTTATATAATGTATTCTTATAGCTGAAACATTCCTCAGCTACAGGTAATGTCAACTACAAGTTTTGAGAAGCAGATATAATTTGTATTATTGCTCCACTATTAAATAAATTTTCAGTTTATTATATTATCCATATGTATGAAGTATTTAACCTGCAGTATAGTACTTTTTCCAATCTGTTGCCCTCTTGATCCATTGGACCAATTTCTATCATCATTTGGTCATAAACTTCTATAGGCGAATACATCTGTTGATGTCCAATACAGCTGGAAAACATCAGACTGGAGAGGGCTATTCTACATTAAAATGTGATGTAAGGCCTATGTGAATTATGTGATTCATGCAGACTGGTTTCACATATTGCGCTGTAATTGATTTTACCTCATAGTTTAAACCAAAAGTAAAGGGGTCACATTATAAGTTAATGCATTGTGTGAACCCAATCAAAGTGTTGTAAATAAAGCAACAGAAACAATCTTTAGGATTAAAAAAAATTAAAGGCACTTAGTACCACAGAATCACACTGTCTTTTTATTTACAGTTAAAATATGTGCATTCTTGTCTTGTGTCTGTGAAGAAAACATATGTCTGATGACAACACATACTTACTCAAAAAGCGGTTGAAATGCAAGACTGTTTTTCACTTGCAGGTGGGTTTTCAAGCTTTTTACAATGTTATTCTGATAGTATACTATTTGATTGAAAGACTGGCATTTGTTGACTACCTGTCTATAGAATGTCACTATGTAAAAAAAAAAAAAAAGGAAAAAACTGAGAAAACAAAATAATTAGTAAGTTATAAATAATTCAAAGGATGGTACTTTTTGGTCAAGGATAAGGAACTAAGGACTAAAGCTCTCTAATTATATACACTCAAGAGGATGAGTCAAGAATAATTAACAAGTGTAACTTCTTCATTCTTCCTACTCTTATACAGAACATATCAGAAATCTTCCAATTTTAAAAATTAAAAAAGTAATTATAACTTTCTCTCTCTCTCTTAACAATTGTGGCAAGAAAGGTCATAAAATGGAGCAAAACTCAATTAACAAATGTTTCACTTAGCAACAGAAATTTTGGGCTCAATTGTAGTTGTAAGTTCAGCACTACCTGTACTATTATACTAGTACCAGGAGATGATGATCCTACACAAATGCAAAATGTATTAGATTCCTGTCTAAAATGCTTGCTAATAAATGTTGTTCGCAAAGTCATTTAGACTGTAATAATCCTATATGGTTTATACTTGCATTATGTGTGACTAACAAGCAATGTTTCAGTTATTTAGATATTTATCAATTTACAGACAGAGAAACATATTGTTTTGGCAGGCTACTTCCACACAATATCTATCTAATTAATCTAATGTTAAAACTGTGTGTGTGTGTGTGTGTGTGTGTGTGTATCTTCTGATCTTTGATCTTTTACACATACAGGAAATGATACAACAAGCTGATGAAATGAATCCCATGACCAGAATGCAAGATTGAATGCAATGACTTCAATAAGAAAAAAAAGTAGTAGAAAGGGAGAAGTTGCATTACATTTTAAAAATATCCACTCTTGCTCAAAAATCTAAATGGATGAATTAAGCAATGTTGTAGCAAGTTCTAGGGTTAAATTAAGTAAAGGAACCAACAAAGTAACAGTGTTTTTGGAATATTACTGTCCATCCAATCTAAGGGGAGATGTGGATAATGACTTGTAAAATTAAATTGCAGATATTTTAAAAGATATTAAGTAGAAGATGACATCTGATGTCAAGAAATTACTTGACATTTGTTATGTAGCCAAACATAATCCTTCCAGAAAATTCCTAACTGTCTTACAAGACAACTCTCTTTTTATAGAGGGAGGAGGAAGGCACAGAAAAACTATTTTGACTTGATGCTAACCAAAAACTGAAGACTTAATTTAGAAAGTGAAAGTAGCAGAAACAATGGGAGAAAGTAATCATGTAATTCTGAATTTTTTATTGTAAGTACTTGGATTTCTGAGTGAAATGCAATATGAAAATTTTTTGGGAGAAAAAAAGAGTATACCAAAATGCAATGTCAGATTCAGCTCTCTCCATTTCTCAAGTCCTTCATGAAAATAAGTCTCAACCTCCTACCAAAATCAAGCATATACATTAATCAGTAGACATACATATTATTTTTCAAAGAATAAGGCATACAAAGAATCTTTTCTATTGTAGATCAATATTTTGTGATATATAACAAAAAAGACCCTGAAATATTCCAGTGGTTATTCTATTGCATATATAATTTGAAATGATTTGCCAATGAATTACAAAAAGAACTGAAAATCCTAATAAATCAATGACTACAGCACTATCTTATAATTCAATAATAGTGATTTGACAGTAGGAAGCCAAGTGCCATTTTTTGTTACAGTAAGATATTAATTTCCTTCTATTGCTTGTTTTCACTCTTTTACTACCAAGAAAGAAAGAGTGAGAAGAAAAGAGTAAAGCAGAATGGTAACATTAGGAACAGACTTTCTACAGTTAATGTAAATTGTCACTAAAATTAATAGAAATATTTTACAGCCAGATCTTTCATTACACTACATGAAATCATAACCATGTCAGCATTATATAAGATAATGGGATAAGTATGTAAATTTTCCTTGATTTTTTAAAAATTTGTTTCTCCTTTTTAAAACTAAACAATTGTATTCGGAAGCTGATTTTGACATGTTGCAGATCTGCCTAAAATAGGGTCTGCATCTATATTATAATTACTGCTGAATTGAAAACAATAATGTTTATCATAGCATTTAGGAGTAAATAATGAGAATCCATTCAATAAATTTTCTCAATTCAAGGTACAGTCATGATAACAATTCTGCCATGATGCCATAATTTCATGGAAGTTGATGGATGTGTGTCCAAGTAAAAAAGGATATTTGTGGTGCATTAACTGCTCCCCAGTGATATTTATTTATGTGCGTGTGTGTGCGTGCACACACACACTTACAATTTAAGATGTGGTACAATGAGGCCCATATGTCTTTCTGCCATAGTTCCTCTGTACAGTGGAGCTACAGAACTTCTTTAATGTATACCTCAAACTATGTATTAACAGTGGCATTCAAGGCAACTAATTGCATCATGGGAATAATATTAATATGTACCAAAAAGGGGTAGTAATCTTGTTACCAGACTTGGAGAGAGGGAGGACAATGATATCAGCTGAGATGAAAGAATCCTAAAGGGCAGCTATTTCACCAAGTAAACAAAATAAGACAGAGAACTGTTCCGATCATTAAGGAATATGATACATGGCAATATTCTCACAAAGACAATATGACTCTAAGACTGTTGGTCTTACCTCAGCATAGCTTCCTGTTCTATCAATGCGGTGTATAATGTCAATGTTTACATTGCTTAAACGTTCTGAAAAAGTGAGGAACTACAAGAAAAATACAGAAGATACTCTGGCTGAATATCAGTAATTCATGAAATAACATTGTAAAAAAAAAACTTTGTCATTTGGGTCAAATCTGATGCCACTGCATCTTTAAAATATTTTTCTTATGATGGCATGATGCTTGAAAGCACATGGCCTATACATACACTATAATCTTCTGATACTGACACATATGTCAGTGTGAATGAGTCCCTTTTTGCACTTAACCACATGTTCCACATTCTGGATAATAATTAATAGTAACAGTATGCTATAAGCCTAAAATAGTGACACAATTGGCTGAAAAACTTGCTCCAGTCCCCAAATAGCAGCCTTCCCAATCTAGTACTGTAAATTGTTCTGTCTGGACGAATTTGCTCAGTTCACTTACTTGTAGATGATTCCTCTCTTAAACTAAACATTATTATAATGTATATGTTATTGAATGGGCATTATTTTCATTCGCAAACTAACGACTTTGGCTAGTCTTTAGCATCACTAAAGACATGTACTAATTTCATAATTCTAATATGAAAATAGATGTCACAATTGCAGGTCTAAGTTCCATTAAAATCAATAACATATTCAGCATTAAATTAACAGCAACGCATGTATTAATTATCCTTTGCGGTAAATCAAATATTAAATTGATCTGGCACGCGTGTCTCACCCGATGCGTGTTCTCAGTCTTATGAGCTGACGATTTGGTCTTCATGTGTTCGAAAATTCAAACCAAAAAAAAGCTACTTTAGGGGACGATGACGGTAAACTCAGCAAGAGATCTTGCAAAAAACGATTTATTCAGTCGGACACCCGTACAAACATGTGCCTCTTCGTCTCCAGGAGGCTACCATCTTGACTGAGGGATTCTGGGATACGGCTATCATAAATCACGCAAGCCGGAAAACAGAAAAGTGGAAGGAAAACCCGGCGCGTTGGTGTCGTTTTACAAATCTTTCTGCGTCTCTGTGACAGATAATCCCAAGGAGTTTGTGCCTTTTAATAACTTTTGTCAGTTGAAAAAAGCATTACTAGACTCCTAATTGTTTTGTCGCTATAACTTAACACGGCTCTTCTTCTGTAGAGGTTGGTGTCCGTGTGCATTGCTCGGCTGCGAGAGAACTCTCGTGGGAAATAAAGCAAAAAACTGAACCGAATCCATTAAGATAAAACCAAGTGACTGGTGGATGGATTCTGAAATAGATCCATAGACAGGGGGTCCCTGGGAGTCCAGTGTAATACAAATAAGTAATTGGACAAATGATCAAACACTATAATGTGAATCTTGTACTATTGATAGTCTGATTGCCATAAGTGATGAATTTGGGGTTGGAGTTGCTGTGGTTTTTGCAAGTACATTTATAAGATAATACTGAAAAATCTACAGTTTAATATACGTACAGTAATTAAAGCTATCATTGTCTTGACCTTGGTGACAAAGGCAGGTTGACTCCTGCTCTGTAAATAAAGCTGTAGGCTGGCAAGGAAGTATTTAGATCAAGGTTATATGTGTGCATATTTTCATATTTTATTTATTTATTAGTTTATATCCCACCTCTATTCATCTTTCTTTTGTACAATTCAAAAAAATGGATATAATGTTCCCTCCCTCCTCCTACGTCCTTACAAAAATTTTGTGGGAGTGGGTTGGGCTGAGGGAGAGTCACTGACTCAAAGTCAGCTTCTGTGCCTGAGGGAGGACTATAACTCACAGTCTCTCTGTTTTTAGTCTAGGACTTTTAACTAGTGTTGTCATATTTTTACATTACAATGTATTAGACTATAAAAAAGTTAATGTATTTGCATCTGGATGCCTGACAACATCATGATTTCAATGAGTTTAAACTGCAGATATATTAATAAAAGTTTTAAATAGGAGTAGTAGTAAAGCATGAAATGTTGGTGTAGGAGGAGGAGAAAAACAGTGCACAGTTTGTCAAACTAAACGTGCCATTTTTGTGACAAGACAAACAGAGGCATGCTTTATAAGCAGAGGCATTAACCATTAGCATGCTTTTCTGTAACTACTATATACGGAACTACTAGAAGAAAATTAATCAGTTCTGTAAAAGTAAGAAGTATAATTAAATTCAGTATAACAATAGAAATCAATATAATGCCACACAATGGGACCAAAAACTTTTTAAAGGCCACAAGTAAGTTAGAGCCAGTATCTGTGAAATAGAGCTCAAGAAGTCATTATCAGAAAGTGAGAGAAGCATATCAACATCTTATCAGATAGTTGGCATATCAAACTTTGAGAACCAGAAAAGAAACTGTACAAAACAAATCTTAGAAGACCAAAAGAAACCATGATTACAAATGTGATAATGAGGGCAAAAGATTTTCAATATAGCTTTGCAATTAGCAGAACATTGTGTCCTTAAGTCACTGAAAGAGTCTAGCTGCTTTATTAACTTAGAGCAGGGATGTCAAACTTGCATCGTTATGGCGGCGTCATATGACGTATCGAGACTTTCCCCCACCTTTGCTAAACCAGGCATGGGCGTGGCCAGCGCGTGACGCATCCAGCCTGCGGGCCATGAGTTTCACAGCCCTGCCTTAGGGCCTTAGGGAAAACAGGGAAAGGAGTCCCATTGAATGGTGTGTACTTGTTAGCCCATCATAAAATCACATCTTTTTAAACTTAGCTATTCAAAATTAGCTTGTCCAAGATGCCCAGTCACTGTCATGTGTGAATACGTCATCAAATTAAGTGGGAGGAACTTGAGTGTTTGCACAAAGAGAGAAAAAAGGGAGTACTTGATTAAAAATGGAACTCATAAAACCATAGGAGTAATTAGATAATTGTATAATTAGCAGTAGCACAAACTTATATACCGTTCCACAGTGCTTTATAGCATTCTCTGAGCAGTTTACAATGTCAGCATATTGCCTCCAACGATCTGAGTCCTTATTTTACCAACCTTGGAATAATGGAAGCCTGAGTCAACCTTGAGCCAGTCAGGATTGAACTCCTGGTAGTGGGCAGAGTTAGCCCTCATTCTAACCACTGCACCACCACAAGTCCACCATTCTAACCACTGTGCCATCATAATTAACACACTGGAGGGGGTCTATTAAGGACGATGTGCCCCATTTTCTTCTATGGTCTCCTGTTCTTACACGTAACATGACTTAGTAAGATATCAGGTTTTAAAGAAAGTCTCTAGGTGTCTCATTTCCTTTCCCAGTTCCCTCTGGCTATTTTTCAGAGCTTTTTTTCTCATCTGCTGAGGCAGCCAAGAGTATTATCTTTTTTAAAAAACTGAGTCATCCTTCTGTGGTATGGAAGGTCTGGTGTAAGAGCTGGTACTGTCTCATAAAGCTTTTGATAGCTGATAGGCAAGACATATAAACAAATGTTCTTAAGTAGAACTTTCAGTAGTATACTATATAACTTTCAAATCCTTCCCAAGGCTGTTTCAGTTTGAATCTGATTCCTGAAGAAAGAACATTGGCTATCACTATCCAGGAAAACTTTGCTGTTGTTACTTTTAATGAAATGGAGCTTCACTAGCTGAAGATATAAAAGATTCGGTTCTATATTCAATTCTGTATTCAATTCCTCAATGTGCTTGGCTGAACTCACTGAAATCTATGGAGATTCTCAATCATCCAGGTCATGGTTGTCCCAAAGGTGCTTTTTTAAAAGGCAACTGATCTTTCTTTGTTTTTTGCTTGAAGACGTTTCGCTTCTCATCCAAGAAGCTTCTTCAGTTTTGAATGAATGATGTAGAATGGAAGGATTTATATTCTTTGCAATCATCTGGTTATTTGGACTCTGAGAGTCATTGAGGCTGATCCTTGTTTCCTTTGTCTCATTGGGCTGAACTGCAACGTTGGTTGCCACCACCGCCTTCACGCCCGAGTCCCTGAAGCTGCACATTCAAACCAGCCACCCAGCAGCAAGCAGGAGGATGCTGCGACACCACCCAGGCTGGGACCAAATGAGGCCTGCAGGGACGCTGGCTTTGTAGCAGAAGAGCAGCAGTCTTTTATTCAGATGTTGTCGAAGCTGTTATCCTTATATCTCACATTCTTACAGCTTCGCCAGCATCTGAGTAAAAGACTGCTGTTTTTCTGCCACTGCTCTGGAACTCTAGAAATCTTTGAAAGGTAAGTGAGTGATCAGAAATGGAGGAGCGAATCTGGGAGGCTAGCAAAGAAGGCCCAGTGCCTTGGAGTCCTGGTGGGGCAGGATGGGGGAGGAATAGACGGGGGCATGTTGCAGCATCTCTGTGATCAGTCATAAGGGTGAACAACTGCTGTGGTGGTGGTTCTTAACTTCAGGACAAGGTAGTAAGTACTTTGCTTTTTGGGGGGGGAGCTCGTAATTTTGAATGGTCGCTAAGTGAAATGTCGTAACTCAAGGAATACCTATACTATCATCCTGGTTCCCAAGAAACCCTTCATCAAGGAGCTGAATGACTACATACCAGTTGCTCTGGCATCTGTAGTTATGAAAACCTTTGAAAGGTTAGTGTTGGTCCAGCTGAAAATCTTCATGATCCGCTGCTAGACCCCTTGCAATTTGCCTGTGAAAATAGATCAGCAGATGATGCTGTTAATATGGTGCTACACTATATCCTGTAACATTTTGAATTCTCAATTACCTATGCAAGCGTCTTTTTTGTAGACTTCAGCTTGGCATTCAATACCATCATCCTAGAAATTCTCCACTCTAACTCAGCTAGCTGTGCCTGTCAACACTTGTAGGTGGATTATAAGCTTTCTGACAAATAGAAAGCATCAAGTGAAAATGTCAGGCAGGAATCAGGTGTGGCTTGGTGCGAACGAGACGGAGTCCAGGTTATCTCTCTTAAAACAAAAGCACGTTTATTCAGCTGTACAAAGGTGGGTCCTCCTGTAAATTGGAAGAACCCTGAATGCAGTTTGAAGTAAGTATAGATTTCTTATTTTTACTTGGTTACATAAGAGGAAGTCAGCACACAGTGGATAAGGTATAGGTTATAAAAATACTTGTATATACCTTCTGCTGATGGAATTACATGTTTAACCCACAGGCTTACGGTTTCTTATGGAGATTTCCACAGCTCCAAATGCCAGCAAGACCTGACTTTTAATTCTGCCATTTCAATATAAGAACTTTTTGACCCATTATCAGAATTATCAAAATCCTGATCAACAAAGCTTTAAAATCATATTGAATACCTGTTCAATTAATACAGCCCCCCCCTCCG
>JANHFL010009624.1:0-18354 GCA_032468155.1 Oxyrhabdium leporinum | reverse complement strand
AGTTTCGTTAACCTATAAAAGAAATACAATGAATTACTTTTTGAGAAGTATGAAATAAACCTATTACTATAACATAGATTTAATTTAATTTGCAAGTTTAAACTATTAAAACATAAATCTGTGGCGTTAGCTAATAAAGAACTATTTTAAACTACAGCCCTTCAAATCATGCTGCTTGTTTTCTCTAATATTTAGATTTTTTTTATTTTTCAAGAATAAGTTTCTAAGATCTAACATAAGTAGAACTTAAAATTATTAAAAAAAATAAATATACAATTCAACTGTTTTTTTCCTAAAATTATTTTACTGATTTTGTCTTCCTGAATGGAATCTTCTCTATTTCTGAGTAACAGGGTTGTCCAATTATAATGCTAGCCTATTCTTCCTACTGATCAAAATAAATAAGGAGGCATTAGTTTTTACTGTCACAACATGAGGGGTTTTTTTTCCTTGTGAGTATTTAAAATTGATCTTACTCTCTGAATTTCTTTTATTTAATATCCTCTAGGATGTTTGTCTAAAACAGAACTGCAATCATTCATTCATCTACTTTGTATTCTCAAACCAGTGACTTGGATTGGGGGTGACCAACCAGGAAAACAGTTAAAGCACAATATAAATGAAAATTAAATACAAATAGTAGCCACGAGTTAGCATAATTAGTTGGTGTCAGCATAACGAGGAAATGGGGCCCTTCATACACACTGAACCCCAGGTCTGGCCATGTAGGTATTCAAAATCTTCCAGAAGGCCAGCAGGGTCAGGACTATCAGAAGAGAAGGTATTCTAGAGGGCAGTCGCTACAGCAGAAAAGACATTCATCTTGGTCCCCGCCAACTGACATTTCTTGGCTGACAGAAATCAGTAACTAAATACGATTAACCATGCTCTAAACTCAATCCTCATTTGATCAGTTTCTATCTCAAAATTGCAGTGGATATGCAGCTTTGGGGTTTGGAACATTGATTTTATAATTGTGATTTGTGAAGCTTTCATCTGTGAATAATTTAGGTAGGGACTTAGCTAGGAACCACAGAGCAGCTGAGCCAGGGATTTTTGCTGTGAATAATTTGAGAGTTGAGGAGATGCATTTTCCACCTTTTGCACAGAAGAATATTAGGATAGCAGAAGAGCTTTTTTAAACCTGCATGACCATTGCACTGACCCAAAAGGCAGTATCTAAATTATTGAAAACCCTGACCTACTGAATATCCTGTCCTTTTATTATCTAACGAAGCTTCGTGAATGTTTTAACAGAGACCATTATATTGATCTTCTGGAAGTTTAGTACAAGGTGATTTTCACTGAAGTAGCATTCTAGGTTTTTGAGTGCATGCTAAGGCCAGCTGGGATCTTGGAGATAATGGCTGCATTAGCTGCATAAAGCACAAATGGAAATCCTTATCTGCCATACTAGGCAGATGAAAATTTGGATTTGAGAATTCTTTTTGCTAATGAGTTCATTTCCAAGTCGAACAGGCATGGTTCTAAAATGCATCACTGCCTGGCTTCCCTATGTACACAAGATAAAGTCTAAAATTAGACCTTGTGAATCACAACTTGTTCTCATCCTAGAGTTTTCATATGATTTCTAAATTACAAGCAAGAACTTCAGACAATGTCCAATCCCCCTCTCCCTTTAGAAGTTTTGCAACAGAGTTCAATGCTGACTTAAAGTTAACCAAAGCCATGATTTGAGATCTACTAGAGTTCTGAATTAATGTATTTTAGTATGACATGGTCTACTGTTTGGAAGTTTCAACATTCAATCCTCTGTCATAGCTAATAGTGACTTGCCTTTTTAAACTTATTTACAACTTACCTGCCAAAATTGGCTGGCAAGAATTCCAGAAAAGCATCATTCAGATATAACTGTGTTAGGTTTAACAACTGTGAAAATCCATCTGGAAGCCTAGATAAATTTAAACAGAGGTAAATTTAACAAATACAAGATCATATTTTTAACTTGAAGGCACATGTAATACTTATTGTACAATACATTTTTTAAAAAAATATTACAACAGAACTTACTTTGAAATAGGATTTACACTGGCCTCAACAATTGCTAAAACTTTACAGTTCTTGATATTTTCTGGAAACTCCTGTATACCTGTAGAATCAGAACATAAAAAAGTATCAGGAAATGAGTAATGTGGGTTTACATTTTAAAGAGATTACATGGGCATTGACACCTAAACAAATAAAATGGATTTTCTGTACCTTAATGATAGCCAAAAGACTTACATTTCATAATTGGAAAGACAAATATCTGGCTCAAATTATACAGTGGTCTGCAGAATTTACTCATATAGCTTAGCCATGAATGACTGTAACAAATCATGGCTTCTATTTATTGATATATGCGTGCCTATAAATGTATAACTGCGTGTTTCTTTTCTTCATAATTCTTTGTTTTGTGTGTGTATATAGTGTTGCACAACTACTTCTCTTCAATTGTGCAATTATGACTTTTCTGTAAATTAGAGAAAGTTGAGTAGTAATAATGACTGCTACTATTAAGGTGCATTTACACTGTAGCAGCAATTTTTTAAACTTATTATTTATTTCAATTTTTTATTGAAACTACAAAAGGCACAGCATTCTTGGATAAAAATGTAACCGCAAAAGCATTTGTGAAGCATAAACTACAAAGTTTGTATTTGATTGGCTAATATAAAGGGGTAGTGAAAAATTGAACCAAAGTGAGCACTGAACTGGCTAAACGTATTAATTAATTCCTAATCTGATTTGAAACAGTGGCACAAAGTTCCCAGAGCAGTTTTTGTGGAACAGCATTTATTTCCTTTTGTCAGCCGCCAGAAATAACATAAGCTCTTCATGAGGAATTGAATTACTTGTGAGCATCCTTTCAGTCAGTATCAATTTTGAAAGAATAAAAATAGGTTTTCTGTCTACCTGCCTTGAGCTTTTGCTCAGTGTGAGATAGTGAAGGAACAATGACACTCGTAACATTACACTTTGAATATGGAATTTATCACTTACGTTACAATGCAGACATCTTTTTAAAAAAGGCAACTCATCTGTTCCATTCTATAAATGTTGAAGATGGTACACAATAATAAATTTGAAACTAAATATAGCAATAAGGCATTTGAATCAATATATCTGAAATTAATTGAAGTCCCTAGTAAAAACAATGATTGTGCACCCTTTCAGATTTTTCCTATGTGGAAACAAAAACTAAGAAGACCCATGTTTTAATTGAGTCCTGTACATCCTGCATATCATCAATATGTTAGTCTTTGCTCCATTGTGATTTTTTTGATCTGACAAGAATGTGTCATTATTTATTTTATACCTGTTCCAAGTATAAAGAAGTCTAGTATTTGCTCAGGTGGATCCAATTAAAATTTTATTTCAGTTGCCAAACTTCTTAAAGATTATTAATTCTGTGCTGGGTTGAGTATGAAGAATGAAAGACTAAAGTACATGAGTCCAGACTCAAAAAATGATTATCTGTTCACGATGGAATCATAAAATATATAAGAAAGGTCCATTTTCTCTGTAATTATGGATACTATCCAAGATACTGGTAGGATCAATCAGATCAACCCCATGTTTGCTATGTTTCTACTGCCAGCAAATATGGTGAATACCTGAATATAAAGTTACAAGAGTCCTTCTGGGGCTTTTTTGAAATAAAAGATCAATTAGTAGCTAGTTTGAAACACCACTGAAATGTATTATTGGTTAAAACAATATCAACAATAAAGAAAGCTGATATTTTGTCGTTATGTCTTATTGAAGGTTGCAATGAATGCCTAGTGCTTTTTTTTAATCATGCAAATGATTGCAGTAGCTAGTTTACATACTACATACAAAAAGTCTAGATAAAGGAGCAATCTAAATGAAAGTTTTACAAGCTATCAGTGTTTTTTAATGCTCCTCAGAGTTCAGAATTGTGGAAAAGGTTATACTGGAACTGTATACACTAAAATATTTTATTTCTTTGTCCCACAAAGAAAGTATGTCATTTTGTCTAGCTTTCAAAATAGTTATGACATTGTGAAATGAAACTGAAAACCTAGGCAACAAAAAGAAAGACCACCATATAACATTACAACCGAATCAGCAATTGGAGTAGATCACAAATATTTACAGCAATCTCAGTTTTCAGGAAGGCCCTACTAAAAGCAGATTTACACATAGAAATTAATCAAATAAAAAGTATTTAGAGATGAAACAAGAGAGAACACATCACATCTGTCCAATTAAGAATAAACATAAAATGCTAACCAACTGCCAGTGGAAAAGAAGGAAAAATGGAAAATTCTAAACAAAAATGTTTAAATTCTAAACAAAAAGTATCACAAATTGAGGTAATTTGTTGTAAGTCACAATTCTAGAAGTATATTTCTTTTAAACAAGGTAACTTATTTGAGCAATAATTAATGTCAATTTGAGTTTGTAACTTAGGTGTGTACTACTTATAAAACAGAATTTATTCTGCACCTATATGTTCCCCTTCTTTCATGCATGTCTGAATAAAGGCAACAGGAGCCAAGCTGGATTTGATATTGTTTTTGTTCACCTAGATGGAAGCATCTAAGCAATTTTTACTGATCTTGCAAAGTAAATATGGACAAAACTGGTTAGTACTTGGATGAAGGCCACCATGAATCCACAAAGGTGTCATAAAGTTATCTCTGAAGAAGGAGATGGCAGA
This sequence comes from Oxyrhabdium leporinum, assembly GCA_032468155.1. Taxonomy (NCBI): domain Eukaryota; kingdom Metazoa; phylum Chordata; class Lepidosauria; order Squamata; family Cyclocoridae; genus Oxyrhabdium; species Oxyrhabdium leporinum. The sequence goes on along the minus strand of JANHFL010009624.1, from coordinate 13,667 downwards.
TCAAGAAAACTAAATGTTGTGTCCATAAAATAGTAATTGTTAGGTTGGCATAATGATTAATGCACTGTAACAAACACAATGTTTGTTACAGTATATTATGCAGTAACAAACACATAAAAATGATTCTAGTGCAAGCAGATAAGAGCTCTCCAGTTACTATGATTTAAAATATAACTATATTCTCCAATTTATTCTGCTTGCATAAGAAAGCATTATACAGGTTACTTTCTTTTAACTTCAGTTGTGCCACGCCAAAGCACATTCCTTTCTAAAAGAAAGATGAAAAGTATTTTGGTGAAATCAATTGATTTAATAAAAATTATGTCACGTACTATCACTTTTGGACCTTTGAACCCAAAGTTATTTCCACAGATTCAGAAATCTAAATGTCTAATTTTTAGGAATTTGTTCTTTAGTGTTCATCATAATATTAGGAAAAACTCACCATTTTTGCTGACATCCAGTTCCCTGAGGTTAATGAGATTTGCTATGGATGCAGGCAATGTTGTTAAATCATTGTCTGGCAAACTCAACTTGTATAGCGACTGACAGTTAAAAAGTTGCTATTGAGACAAAAAATAAATAAGCAAAACTGTTAATACTTATGAATCTTCAAAATTATCAGTAAAATTGTTTCTGAACAACTTTTTGAAAATAGGAATTCATAATTTAATAGTGTAACACTTCAATAAGTAACATGTCTAATAGTATAACTTTTAATGATTGGAGCATTTATTTTTATCAAGTGAACACAGAGACACACATGGTTCTTTCTATTCAAGATTAGACTAGAGTTTGCATTTATAAAAATGGAAGCATGACAAACATGTGATTTCCCGCACCACCAGCCAGCTTTTGGAGATTCCTTGGTGTAGTCCAATATAAATTCTATAAATAATCACACAATTGGAGACTGTCCCTAATAACCTGTAAGAATTTATATTGGTATAGTCAAGGTCAAACACCAGCACTTCACTTCCCCTCCCCTCCCCTCACTGTTTTCCAACCTATCTGGTCTGACAAAAGTTTGAGAAATCAAGTTTGCAACAAACCTTCAATTAATCTAAATACAAGTTCCCTAACTTTCATTCAATCCAGATTTATGTAACAACTGAAATTTGTTGTTATATAACTTCCCTGCCAGCATGACCTATTACCGAGAAATCTGGGAGATGAAGTTAATGCAGCTGGATGACAGTCATGTTGGGAACGATGAATGAATAAAACAGTATTGAAACTATGGCTTGAAAAAACATGTTTTCAACTGGTGCCTAAATAATAATATAGTAAGTAGATGCTTCCTCAAATTTCAGGGGAAAAGCATTTCAGGGTATAGAACTTTCACTGAGAAGATCAGACTGTGAATAGCCATCAGATGACATTCAGCATTTCTTAGTAAAGATTGCAAGCCCTTCCTGAGGTTAATAATCTGGCAGATCTCCTACAGGTTTAGTTTGTTTAGCAACTGTCTCATACAACAACTATTTGCAGTTACCACAGGGATGAAAAAGTAACTTTACACCTAATCCTTGTCTTTATGACCTTCACAAGTCTGTAAAGCAAAGGAAAGTTGAAGTAAGATGGTAAGCACAGTCACAGTTTCATTCAGCATCTGTTTCATTTAACAACCAAGTTGCCACTTGCAATTGAGGTCACTAAATTTGAGGACTACTTGTAGTCTCAAATAACAAAAATCATAAAGCTAGCTTGGTAGTTAAAGGCAGGCAGTGCAGAGCAGATCCAAATTAACATGTTCCTATTAATTCTAAGTAAACATAACCCCATATAGAACAAAATCAACTCCACAATTTGTGAACCAGGAGCCACCCACCCACCAGTCTCAATCTTATTAGGATTCAGTCTTTTGTTTCTCCTGCACATGGCACTGGTTCAGAATCTGCACCACCTCTCCTAATTTGAATTATATAGAAAAGTCAAGTGTGATATCCCCCCCCCCCCAAAAAAAAATTTTTTTTGATGACTCTTAATGGTTTCACAGATACTTTAAATAATATGGGAGGGATGTGTGAGAGAGTGCCTTGAGTGCCACAGCATAGTGTTAGGGTGTAAATGTACACTCGCCCAATATTACTCTCCAAAACTGTCCTTGCAAGTAGAGAGAGAATCACAACAATACAGTGCCCCTAGTTCCCAACTCATAGACACAGCCCGGGAGAATACTCTATTAGCAATACCAAAAGCTGCTGAGAAATCCTACAGAATAAACAAACTCACATTCTCCTCAGTTCCCATAAGAGACCATCCATCTCACCTGGTTGCACCTAAGAACCAGTTTATTTGATAGACCCCCAATGCTTCTGCCTACTCAGTATGTGCTGGCAGATTTGGCATGCTCCAGGTTCCTTTAAACAGTACTATCTACTGAGGCACAGTGGTTAGAATGCAGTACTGCAGGCTACTTCTGTTGACTGCTGGCTGCCAGCAGTTCGAATGTCACCAGCTCAAGGTTGACTCAGCCTTCCATCCTTCTGAGGTCTATAAAATGAGTTCCCAGATTGTTGGGGACAATATACTGACTCTGTCAACCACTTAGAGAGGGATGAAGCTGTATATAAGTCTAAGTACTATTGCTATTGTTATCTATGGGGGTTCCAGAAATGTGCCTTCTTTGCCATGGCAATCCATAAGGCCTTGAAAACATTATTGTTTTCCCAGGCCTTGGGTTAAAATGAATGGAGCCCTTTGCTGGCTGTATTTTTGTCTATGTTTTGTGCAGAATAACCGGATCTCATTTTGTTTTGTGTTACACTTTTATGGTTTATTATATTGTGAGCTGCCCAGAGTCAGTCTGGAGTCAGGCAGCACCTAAACTGAGTTAAATAAATAAGTAAATAAATCTATCCATAGTTGACTCTGTCCCAAAACCAGGGCCGAACCAAGGGAATAAATAAAATATATGTGCAAAAATGGAAAGACTCTAAAATACCCACAATAGAGGAAAGGTTTATAAAGATAATGGCAAAATTAACTTCTTTGATTAGAGAAACAACTACCCCTTCTGGAATTTTTGGCTGAAAAAGAGAGAAAAATGAACTTGTATTAATGCATTTGGGGATTAGAAAGGGTAGTTTACGGAAAGAAGGAAATTATGATGAAACCTTTGAGAGAGAAGGTAAAGTATAAATGCATTCATGTCTACAAGATCCCTTTTTCCAGAGAAAAATAGATAAATCCTAACTTTAAATTTTATCTGAAAAAGTGCTATATCTTAAATTGGGAAGTGATAATCACTTAAGAGGTAAATATAAGGCTAGGATCATAAAGTCAATTTATATAAAATATTCAATCACATTTTCCTGATTATAGTGCACATTTTAAAATGTAATTTATGTACAATTTGCCACCTTTGGAAGGTTTGTTGCAGATAAAAACATTTTGATCTTCCTAAGGTACATTTTTAAATACAGTTATTCTGTATTTTTTTCTTATGTATATTTTTAGATCTCCAGGAACATGGAGATTGACATCTACAGTCCTAACAAAAAGCAACTTGGGATGAAGAAGATCAGACAGGAACAGGAGTATCAAAAATCTACCTCATTATATTTAGGGCACTGACCCAACTTAATATCTACTATCGTTCTGTAGTATATGAGGCTTTATTTGCTGGGATGCTGCAGAGGGAAAAGGTGTAGCAATCAGCTGCTCATTGTGAAACATCTGTTTCAGGTTCTTATCTAATAGTTTTTAATTTGTTTAGCTTTTGGATTTTGAGGATGCAGACAGAATGTCTGAGTGACAGAAGCTGTTTTTCAACATTACACATTTTGCTGATTCAGCCAGCGAAAAATGTTTCTTTGCGGGTGATGATATTGCAATATCACTATGATTAGAATGCTACTGATTACATGGATCTGTTTTATTCAGGTTTTGTCTTGAATAGTGGACTAAGATTACCATGGTCATTTTGGTAAACTAATTCTTTTACTTTTTAATGTTATCAACCAAAATAACTTACAGCTGTAGAGTGACACAAAGCACCTAAAAGCCGTGGTGGCGCAGTGGTTAGAATGCAGGCTACTTCTGCTGACTGCTGGCTGCCAGCAGTTCGAATCTCACCAACTCAAGGCTGACTCAGCCTTCCATCCGTTCAAGGTCGGTAAAATGAGGACCCAGATTGTTGGGCGCAATATGCTGACACTGTAAACTTCTTAGAGAGGGCTGTAAATGGTACATAAGTGCTATTGCTATAAAAAAATGGAGTGCTTCACAAAAGAGGCCAGTTTGAGTGAAGCACCTTTTGTGAAAACATGAAAACTGTTGGAAAGCCTGCTTGAGTGCCTCAAAAGGCTATTCCTGGGTATGTTTGCGCATGTATGCAAATGCTTCACTTTACTAGTCAATGCAGTGAAAATATCATGTTAGAAAATTAATGTTTTAACGATGGTACTTTCTTCACATTAATAAGTTTTCTGAAGTGTTCCTTCCTAAAGAGGGGTTGATATCAATATATTACAAACGTTATGCTCTATTCTACTGTGCTGTGTTTGAAAAATAGAACACTATTCAATAAAACCACTTTATTTTGACCTTTATTATTTAGCGTCTACAGGAAGCCACTGGGAAGGAGTTATCTGAAGCTCTGGAGAGCAACAGTGCTAATATACTTCACCTAGGAGTGCAAAACATATTGCTTGGATTATAAACCTTACCAACAATCCATGTTCAAGGGGGTCATTTAGTAATATTTTTAAAACTGATTCTTCTGAAAAGGAAAACAATCTATAGCCTAGAATACTATAAACTATTTTCTGCTCCACAAAATCTATTGTGCCAGCCACTCACAATGCTAGAACAATAATCAATAAGCAAGCAACTATGGTTCATTTCAACAAAGGTGACATACATGTGTACAGAACCTTTCGTGACATACAAACATTATAAAGCTACTTAAAAATTTACTCTATCTACTTTTGTACACAAAGCATTTATGTGAGGATTCACTGTTATTCACCTACATAAAGAAATGCAATATGAGAATGCAACATACCTTTGGAAGCTCTTCAATTTGATTAGCATCTAAATAGAGTTCTTCCAATGTCTTTTCAAAAGTAAAGATTTCCTTAGGAACCTGCTCCAGGCTGCAGTGCGAGTAATCAAGTGCAGTCACAGTTTCTTCTTCTCCACGCAAGCAACGGCATGGCACCAATCGCACAAACAAGTTCCGTTTTGTTGTCATTTTCAGGCACTATTGTGAGAAAACAAAGAAGTACTCTAAAAATAGTAACAAGCCTAGGAAGTTGAATAAAATATTGCCACATATTTACAGATATTAGTTGTTTTTAAATGAAAGATACTAAGTACTTAGTTCAAAGTACATACAAAGTTTTTAATGTTATGTTCATGCATCTTCTTGAATAGAATTATCTCTAAAACAGAAGTATTAGCCTCTTTATACTAATGAATCCTCCCATGTTCTTAAAATTGAATTGCTAAATCAAGTAAAATGTTCTTTCATTTCCTGATTATTCTCTACATGTTATTAATATTCCTAACTGCTATATTTATTTCAATAAAAAGCCCAACTAAAATATTACTTGTTAAATAATTAAACGGGATGTCCATGCAGTCATGCTTACCACTGGATTATGATTTTCTCCCTGTTGCTTCTTCCCTGAGCTTTCAAAACCAACATTCTGTGAAAAGGGAAACAAGAACTGGTCAAAACTACAACTGTATACAATATTCTAGAACCTTCCATTTATTTTTTACTAATACTTCACCTTTTAAAAAATATTAACAAAAATAAGCTACAGCTCAAACACCAAAGTGCAGTAACCATTTTAAACGACATTAGGATATGTACAATAGAAAAAAATCTATAAAAGAACCCAAAATTGCTACCAAATGAGGGTGTTTCACAAAAAGGGAGCTATCAAAGCAAAGTTCAGTTCCCTTGTTCAAGAATATTGCATATTCAAAAAATGGCTTCATATCCGGGTAGGTTTATACTGCATAAGGCAACTCAATCAAATATTTTATGTGAAACAGCCAGAGTTTCTTAGGGCAGATATGTCAAATTATGTCAATAAACAACAGTGCCCAGCTTCAAGGCTAAAAAGCAAAGATCAATAATGAGAAAACATGGGAAAGCTAAGTGCCAGAAGAGCCAGAATTAAACTATGGTTAGTATACAATGCATGTTGGATGTCTGGTTGCCATTACCTGTTTCAGGACTTCTCCCCAGTATGCAGTAGCTAGCCACTTTTAAGGAGAGAACCTACATCTTACTCAACCTCTATTAAGTCAAATGCTAAAGACACCTTGCCAAAAGCTTGTCAGTAAGTCTAACAACTTAGAATGCTACAGCTCAGTACAAAAGGCTTTGAATTGAATCCCAAAACTGTACTAGAAACTAGCGGAACTAAGTTCTGTCCAAAACATCCCATTCCAATTAGCAGCCCTGCTCCCCTATTTGGGGCCAACTCAAGGCAGCCCAAAATAGAATGTATTACGATTATCTCCCACGCTGTTTAATATGCAACCACAAGGAAAGATTATTCCCAGACTTTAAGCTAATTGTCATCTATATGCTAATGATAGGGATTCCTCTTCAATTCTATATTTCTCCATTGCTATAAATTTGAGATTGGGATTGAGTATCTCCAAGGCCTCTGAATAATTTCAGGAAGTAAATGAATGTATATGCAGTAACAAATGCAAACAAAACAGAGTTCCAAGAGACAGCCATGTTTTCAGGATTTGCATCATGATAATCACCTGAGGCAGCAGTCTGGTCATTATCAAGTCTAAAGGCTACTGGAATTGATGGAATTGTCTACAGAAATATGCCAAGCAATAGAAGAAACAGCAAAAGCTTTAACCAAACTATGGCAGCAATAAAACCGCCCCCCCCCCAAATTGTGCCCAGCCGCATAGTGTCTCAACTTACAACCAACATTCCAGTCCCAATTGTGGTCCTACATCAAGGGCTACCTTTAGTGCTTTAACTCAAACTTAAAACACTACAGTAATAGTGCCAGCTATTGATAGAATTCTGCTTGACCAAAATTTATATTTTGTACCTAAGACAATGTGTATCTATGTATAAAATGCTAAATGAGAATACCAACCACATGACAGATTTTAACCTTGAACAGTTACGTCATCTGGAGTGATTATAAGTGAACAGTAGAGAATGTCATACTGCCCACAATTAGTTATTATATCTCCCGAAGATTGAATTCTTTTTCATATACCTAAAAACATTAAAGGCATTCTGCAGTTATTTCAGTCCAAGAGCTAACACTAGGTTATTTAAATTGGTTTCTTTTTAGTGATACATTAAATTTTAAGAATAGAGCAAAGATCCCCCCCTTCCCAAAATCAGGCCAAGATATATAGTACTTGGACTGCTTCCCAACTTCAAACAGCAGTTCTAGATGAGCATTTCATTAAATAGTACAATTTGCTGGTACAATTCAGAATCATTAGTTCCATCAATTATGGCAAACTATCCTGAGGCAGCACAGCAGGCCCAAACCACGATATTGCAACTACATTTCTCAGATAAGGTTCTTATGCTAGAATGTGGAGTTGACCTTTTGCCAAACAAATTGCTTTTCATTCAAGGAAAAAAGTTTTATATTGGTAACATCTATCCACAAACATTATTTCAATAGCCTTCTGGCTTATCCACATGGACTTTTGGAAACTGTAGATTGGCAATAATGTTCTTCATAGAGATTGCTAGCTTTCTCTTTGCAACAACTACTACTGTTTAGTGTTCTCCCAATGGTGGCATCATGAACACATTCACCAATGCCTTGGCACAGCTTTAAGTTGTGCATGAGTTGCACCCATTCCTAGATCTGGGGGGCTCTGTTCACAATCATTCATCCCCTAGTCACCTCCAGATTGGACTACTATAATATGAACTATATGGGGCTGCCTTGAAGAACTTGTGGAAACTTCAACTGATACAGAAGGGAATAATGTGGGTGGTTCCACGTGCTTCTAAAATAACATACGTCGTATCTTTACTCCATAAGCTGCATTGGTTGCCAGTTGGCTTCCACGTCCAATTCAAGTTGTGGGTTTTCAGCCCATCACAGCATAGGATCAGATTATCTGAAGGGTCACCTTTACCCAATTACATCTGTCAGTACCATTAGATCTGGCAGAAAAGGCATGCTTTGAGTCCCATCTGCTAGCTAGGGACTTACAGTTGGCAGATCCCAGAAGGTGGGCTTTCCATGCCTTGGCGTCCATGCCTTTCCATGCCACCTTCTGGAACACTTTCCTTCACAAAGTAAGATTAAGTCTCGTCCCTGTTAATGTTCTGTAAAATTAAAATCTGGTTATGTCATTTGGCTGAGAATCCCAGAAGAGATGTGATATTCAAAGATAGCTCCATCATTGTGCTTAATTTATTCTCTCCTTTACTTAGTGGTTTGTATTTTAATAATAACTCTTTCATTTTATTAATAATTGTTTACGTGTTTGTTTTATTTAATTGCCATACACCACTCAGTCACTTCTTGTGAGATGAGTGGCCATATAAATTTCATACATAAATAAAAATACAAGAGAAGCTTTTAGTTCCTTTCATTGGTGGGATCTATACAATCAATTAAAGTTTGAAGTTATTAGTGGAATCCAACTTTTTGGAAATAGCTTTACAACATTTTCCTACTTGGGAACATCAAAAAAAAATTTGGGAGGACCTCAGAAATATCTTTTGAGTTATGATATACTTCCATATACTGTGTTTTTAAGATGAAACTTTGAAGGTGAATTGCCAAATTTCTATTCTTTTTTATAAGGCAGGACCTTCTACATTCACATCCGATTATGATACTAGTGATTGAACATATTACTTTAATTTCCCTTTCAAATCAACTGATAATCCTAGAGGCTTAAATTCATTTGCCACACACAAATATTTAGCTTAGGATCATTTTCCTCAATAAATGAAAAATTATAATGTTTTTGACCCATTTGTTAAATTGGGACTGGTTTTAGGGTAATGTTTATGCAGAAATATTGAAATTCAAAGTTCACAAACTTTTGAGCAGCACTATATATAACTGGTTTTGCATGAAATACATTCTTATAGTCTATTAAAAACATTCCTCACCGCCCAAACCCAGAACATTTCCAAAAGTTGCTGGTAGCATCATTTTTTAAATTTCAAAGTAAAATCTTACGGATTTAGTATCATATAAAAATGTAGTTCTGAGAACACTGCAGGTTGTTTACAATGCCAGTGGAAAGTAAATGTTATTGACCACTATCAGATCTACTTGTACTGTAATAAGACACAGGTAAGGTTGCAGACCAAATTCCTAAATTCAAAGCTTGTAGGCAACAGATGAGGATTTTTGTTTTTCCTTTGCCACCAACTGCAGAACAGTTATTTAGGGATCTTCCCTCAAAATACATCCTGAGGCCCTTCATATCCTTCTGCGCTATTATTTTTTAAATGCTTCCAAAGTCAGTGCTTACTCATTGCATTCAAAGTTTAATTTCCTGAGTATTCCATAACTACTTCCCTTCTGTTTTATAATTAGCATTATTTTAACAAAACTTTATGCTGAATATAAATTCACCAAGGGAACCTCCTTTCACTCAAGATCCTCATAGGACCGTGATGGTGGCATGCAGAGCCCTCTCTGTGGCCACGTGAGCCGCCATCCCAGCTCAGCTCCAGTGTGCATGCCCACGTGCCTCCCACTGGCCAGCTGGCCTTCAGGTCTCTGCCGCACATGCAGGGCGCATGAAGGGGCACATGCACAGGAGACGCCCGCATGCAGGGGGAAAGCATGTGCATGCATGGGCGGGGCACATGTGTGAGGGGGTGGGGTGCATGCACAGGGGACACTCGTGCATTGCATTTTGGGAGAGTGCGCATGCGCGCGCTTTGGACACTCGGTGCCGAAAAGGTTAGCCATCACTGTCATACGATATAAAACCCTTTTTTATGTATTATCTATTGTGTCTCAAGATCTGTAATTAGAATAGTTGTTCTGCCTGTAATTAAAAGTTGGGGGGGGGGGGAAATCACCACTTGGCCCAGGCAGACAGGAGCGCATTGTGGTATCTGGCAGCTTTTCTACCACTTTCTCACAAGCCAGGCAACCTTAACCCTTTAATTTCACGTTCCTAGCAAAGGCCACTAGCTGATAATTGTATCTGCTTCCTGAACATGGAACTTAAAAGAATTTATTCTGCCTCACTGGGTTACTTAAAAGCCTTTGGGCAGAAAACATCCCACTTTTATTTATTCATTTTAATGCATAGATGGATTATATAGCACTTTTACAGCAAAAGGCACCTGGCTCTTGTCAGAACTTCTGCCTATGAAATGAATAGCATTTTCCTTTCATGTCAACATAGACACTCTTTCTAAGCACTTTGATTCCAAATTTCATTTACTGTTCCATTTGATACACTGCTATCTACTAAACATTGTTCAATTATTGTTGAATTCAATCATTCCATCAAACCCAATCAGTGTATTGCAGCCATGAGGCCAATATATAGGTAGTCCTCAACTTACGACTGGTTGTTGAAGAACCTTTCGGTTATGATGTACTTTTAAAAAGCTCCTTCCTCAAAGTGATGGCTGCCATATACACACTGGGTCATGTGATTGCATTTTAGGTATTTGGAAATCGACACACTTTTGCAAACAACTGCAGTGCCCATGGTCACATGATGACATTTTTTGTCAGTTTCCAACATTTTCTGCCAGTTTCTGGCAAAAAAATGCCCATTCAAAGAAATGGATTCAACTTAATGACTAATTTCTCGCTTTATGACAGTCATAAAATAAGTCCAATCACATGTTGTCTCAACTTACAAATGCAATGACTTACAGCCAAAATTCCAGGCTCCGTTGTGGCCTTAAGCTGAAGGCTACTTATACGAAATAAAATCACTCTGATTTTTATTTCTCTCACACTTTTAATGTGCAGTAGCATGTGCCAGGCTCTTTTAGGCAGGCTTAGTATGAAAATAAAATCCACATAAATTTCTGGAAAGATTTTTATTGCCAGTAAGTTAATGTAGCACAACCTTAAAAGTCTGTTAAACTCTCCCACTCAACTTCTATCCAGTGTAATAGAGACAGTTTCTCTGAATCTCTTTTCTTATGCTTCTCCCTTCCCTGGGCTGAAGTAGAGGTAATTCTTGCTTTGCAACCATTCATTTAGTGACCATTCAACATTACAACACTGCCGAATGAAGAGATGACCATTCCTTGAAGTTGCAGCTATCACAGCATCCCCTTGGTCACATGATCCCAATTTGGTCACCCAGTTTAGCTATTTATGACATTCACTGACAGATTCCAACCAGTGAAGTCATTGGAAAAGCTAGCAAAAGTCACAGGTCAGTCATGTGAAATCATACTTAATAACCACATGTGATTTATTTAACAATCTCACCCAGAACTGCTGTCGCAAATTTCATCATTTTTCATTTTATGGCCATATCATTTAATAACAGTTACCAATACCAAGTGCAGTCATTAACTGAGGACTACCTTTATTTTGCAATGGTCCCTCTATTTTCCCAGGGTCTGTTACACATTCCATCATAACACTAATATTCTCCCCAGCTCAATTCAGGTTAAAAAAACTGAACAGCTTATCCATTCTATTGCACTGCTGAAAACTTTTGGGAGAAATCACTCACAAAGTAAAATCCCATCAGAGAACACATACAGCACAATTTGGCAGTTAAAGGCAAAAGAGAAGAGAGGAAACAAATATTCTACCTTTATGCACTTTCTTACATTTATGAATGATCGGGCCTGTATATTCAAATGTCACAATTTTTAATATAAAAAAGTAACTTATTAAAGTATTCTTCAAGGAGATTGTGTTGCTAGCTAAACAATGAATCAGTTTTTTTCATTCTAAATTGAACATTACATTTTTAATAAAATATTCTACAGGTTTAGAAAATGAAACATACAACAGTTTAATTTCTCCTATTACCTTCCCTCTTACAATATTACAGAACTGGAAAAGATGCTTAAAAAGGTCATCAAAATCACTGAAGCTGCAACAGCAACTTTATGAAACTATAGCCATTAGAAATGTTAGTCAAAAAAGACAGTATAATGATGGAGAACGAAATCCTGAACCACATGAAAAGTTCTCTAACAATGTTAAAGGAATATTAAATGTAGGAATCTTCATAGAAGAAGAAGAAGCATTTTTTAATATATTGTAGACAGCTCTGCACTGGATTTAAAGATGAATCCCAATTTATATAATTTTAAAAAGCAATAAGACTAATTCATGGAGAAATGTCAGAATTCAAGACGTAAATATCTTATCTTCAGAAGCATAATTCATATTCAGGAACTACATAATTACCGAAGCTAATAGATTTCACAATAATGAGTTGCAGACAAATTGCAGACAAATGGAAGCCATATATGCACAAAACGTTACGGTGCAGAATAGTGAAATCAAGTTTTCAGAGCTTTGTCAGAGTTTGAATCTTAAGTCTTTTCCTCACACCTTTTCTAGTCAACAGACTCTTGGCCGTTCTTTTACCAGGAGTGAGGTTATAATGCGTCTACACTTGCACAGTGATTCTACTACCTGTTTGCAAGCATCATTCCTGACATGAAATGTCAATGGAGAAGATTAATGGCTTTTTATTGTACCCTCAGTGACAAGCATGGTAAATGACAGGCAGGTTGGCATAAATACAAGTTGATACACAGAAGCAGCGGAAGGAGATTTATTATCTTCTGCAGAAATTGTAAATTTCTGAGGACGTCAAGTTACAGAAAATGCTGAACTAGGTCGGTCTTTAGTATTATGCTGCTGTTGTTGTTGTTGAAGACAGAAGCCATAACAAAGTAATTCCAGCAACTGCCATGACTGAAGAATAAGTGAAGTACATATACACAGATACGAAAACAAAATCTGAAATATCTTGGGGATGTTCTGTGCTTTTTAACAGCACAGAAAGGCAGCTCTCTCTTTTGGGTGGTCTGGCCCATTTCTATTTATCCTTAATTTTTGTAATCATTGTAACCAATTTGAAATTTGTGCTTACAGTTGTTAAGTATCATTTTATCTTCCATTGATAGCTATTCTCATGTTTAAAGTATGTTCTCTGCTACATACAAATTGTATGTAGCAAAGAATATGCTTTGTATTTAAGTGGCGGCAATCCTCACAGCCTGGAACAGCTGATCATAGGTATTCCGGGAGGCCAATCCAACTGCCAATCAGCTGCTTGTGCTAAATCAGGCTGCGCTGAAGCTGACCAGGCTGTTTGCTGCAAGGAAGCAAATTGCTAGGAGGCAGAGGCCAAAGGGTGAGGGCCAACGGTGGGCGGGGCTTTGGCAACATTCACTCCATAAGACCACAGACATTTCTACCCACTTTTTTTGGGGGGGAGGGGGGAGTGCTTCTTATAGTGCAAAAAAGACTGTGTATTTATAAGCTGCTTAGAAGGTTTCACTTTCATTTTTACTGCTTGCCCTTCCTCCTCACACTTACAGCCTGGTGGTACAGATGCATTTCTCTTCAAACAATCATACAGTTTATAGTGTACATAGATTCGCAAAATAATGGGATAAAGGAATATTCCTGAACGTTGTTTTATGATTTATCTCATGGTTACTGTGAAATTGTGTGAATGCATCAATGCAGTGCATGTTATCTCAGCTTGCA
>JANHFL010009618.1:232367-246619 GCA_032468155.1 Oxyrhabdium leporinum | reverse complement strand
ATCATCATCATCATCATCATCATCATCATCATCATCATCATCATCATCATCATCATCATCATCATCATCATCATATCCGCATTGACATTTTCTGGCCATTGAAGCATGTAAAAAAGAGAATGAAAATTACTCATAAAGGCAACTTACTTGGTGAAGAACATCAAGGGTTACTGGGTAATACATGTTGTCAATAATTATTCTAAGAACTGGACTCTGAGCTGGAGTAACTGCACTCTCACTAACTGTAGTTCCACTTATGGGAGTATTTGTTGTCTGTACAGCAGTTACTGCTTGTAGGACAGCTTGAGCTCGCTATATGCAAAGAAAAAAAAATAATGCATGTGGATTAAGTTTAGAGATCAATATATTCAGTAATTGCCTCAAACCATGTTGAAAAATTAATCACAATAAGCAACTCTTAACTGACTATTTCTAACCAAAGAAATATCACCACCCACATTAGCTGAAGGAAGCTAAAAGTGAATTATGCATTAAGTCTGGTTGCTCAAAAACAATAAATTAGAACTATACTGAAAGGTTAGCTACTAGTAAGTAGAAAAAAATTCTAGAACATATTGTAGATTTACAAGCATGCATGTTTGATATTTGTATTTCTTCCCATGGGCATGAGATCCACTGTTCTGCAACCTATTCTGTAAAGAAATTGGAGAGAAACAAACAAAGCACTGCCATTTTTTGTAAAATACTCTCAAAATTTATAAATAATGTAGTTTTAATTTTTAGCAATCTATTTTCCTGTAAGAAAATATTTATAAAGAATAAATCTTTAGTACAGAATTTTATTTGTTAAATCTGGTTTTTTTATTCACCTTTTCATTGGAATATTTGATTTTTGACAATAATCTTATGAACAAATATCCCTCATTTTTTACCAGATGAACTACTTGGCAAAAAAAAATAAATCACATTAATTTTAATCTTATTTTAAAAAAGAATTCTAAACAAAAGCTAACATTAATGAAGAAAATCACTGTAAAAACAAAACATAAAACAATTACAAATAAGTAGAACTCTAAAACTTATTACAATGTGTAAAGGTTCAAAGAAATGAAGTTCAATTCAATGATACTTCCATTATCTCAACAAAGCAGATCAAAGTGAAGGCCTATTTCAAAACAGCAACTGAATGACATGCTTTCAAACTGCTTTATATTTCAAAGTACTTTGCAGATTTGATGGCTTTTCTTCTACTTCTGGGGTTGCATTTCTCAACTTTCATTTTCATATATGGAGAACAGTAGTAACTGAATTCTATGATGAGCACTGTGACTCAGATACTGGCACAAGTATGTTTTGTTTCCTTCAACTCTCCTCTTGATTAACAGAGCTGTTTTGGGTAGCAAAGCAACATTGCTTTAGGTACTATTCATGTTCTCAGCTCTCAACCTTGGCCAGCCTCAAGTCTTATTTTCTCTCTCTCTTATGCTAATTAAATGTTACTCTGCCATAGAGGTCCTGCAAACATAACTGTGAGCTGTACTCAATGCTCAACACTCTGCATACTGTATATATTATTATTGTTATATAATATATTCAGCAATTGACAATAATTTAGGATCAATTAATGCTTCATCCAAAACCTTAATAATTATCCAAATGCCAATAATTTATATGTAATTTCAAGCAATATTTTTTGCTTAATTCATTAGATTTTTTTTAATCATGCCTTTATTATGTAAGTAATTCAAGGCGGCAAACTTACATAATACTTTTTTCTTCCTCCTACTTTCTCCACAAAAACCACCTTATAAAGTGAATAGGGCTGAGAGAGACTTGTCAAGTCACCCAGCCAGCTTTTATGCTTAAACTGCTACCTGTTTCTTCTGTTTCTTTAACTACTGCACCAAACTGACCCGTTTTGTAAGCTACATGTTGTATGATCAAGTAATTCTAGTTTTGATAGCCATTTTGACAATTAAATTCCTGTAGAAAAAAAATTCTGTAGCTAAGGGTTGAACTGTAGAGTTTTTGAAGCTCTCTGAGCTTGGTTGCTGGCTTGCAGGTGTTTCATTACCCAATTAGGTGACATCATTGGTGCAAGCGAAGTGGGTAGTGGTTGCTGCCTGTTTATTTGTATCAAAATGCCACAATTTTTAATGTTCAGAACAAAATGTAGGCATTTCTTCAGAAATTATAATTGGGATGCAGAAAAGGCTTATCTGACAATAATCTGATCAAGTATTGATTTTTTCTACAAAAGAAATGGCAAAGGGCAAATCAATAATGTGTTTATACAAATATTCAAAACATATAATCAGGCACTACAACAGAAAACAGGAATGTTGAATCAATCAATGCAGCCATCTAGCAAGGTGAAGCCTTCAGCTTTTTAATTCATGCAATGTGCTTCTTGGCTTAATTTAGACAAGGCATTGAAAGTCATCTTCAATAAAAAAATCACTTCCAGTTTTCTGGTTTAGTATGAAATCTGAATATCCAAATCTATCCATCCCAATTATAAAACCCGTTACTATTCCCAATGAGTTACAAGGAAAAATTTTGGTTTTCAATATAATGGAAATGTAAATAAAAAGAGCCAACTGGCTATAGAACCTGACTATAGTTCAAAGTATCTATCATCTAACTAGATATTAATTCCTGATATAAAAATAGTATCACCTCTCTTATTAAAATATAGATAGGAATCATACATTTCTATTCTTCTTGTTCTTCTTCCAGTTCTACATTCTTGTTAGCACTAAGATGGCATAGGATAAAATAAATCAAGTAGTGAATGCTTCATGTTGGATTAATTAAAAAAAGAGAGATGTGAAGGCATACTCATATGGAACTATAATTATTATATTCACCAAAAAATCCTTAAT
This sequence comes from Oxyrhabdium leporinum, assembly GCA_032468155.1. Classification (NCBI taxonomy): domain Eukaryota; kingdom Metazoa; phylum Chordata; class Lepidosauria; order Squamata; family Cyclocoridae; genus Oxyrhabdium; species Oxyrhabdium leporinum. The sequence goes on along the minus strand of JANHFL010009618.1, from coordinate 243,773 downwards.
TCCCATGCTCTTAAAAACATAGGGAAGGGTGTTAGTTTAATTGGACAGCCTTCATATTTGCTGAATGTTTAGTAATGCATAGCAGCAGAAATATATAGAAATATGCTCTAAAATGTCTAGCCACAAAAGCTTGGTCTTGGAGAAAAGCAGCAGTAGCAGAGGAGGAAAGATTTAGAAAGAAGCAAAACTTTGAGCAGTGTGTTGTAAACTGGAGTTATACTGGAAAATAACTATGGAGGGTGGGGGTGTCTCTCACAATCAGAGGTGAAATCTAGCTGGTTCATACCGGTTCAGACGAACCGGTAGGGAAAATTTTGATTGGTTCAGAGAACTGGCAAAGATCACCTCTAGCTGATCCCATCCCTGCCTACCCGCTCACTGCTCGCCCCACCCCCTGCTCACTCAATCACTATTCATTTCGCCTCCCCACCCCAACATAGGCTTAGCAGTCTATATAAGTTTACCAAGCAATTAGTCACCACAGTGTCTCTGCCTGCCCTCTCACGAGGATGTGAGTTGGGGCCTGTGCCCCAACTACTCCTGATCTGTCCGCCTGCCTGCCTGCCTGGGTAAGTAAGCCGCTGCCGCCGCTTGTTTCACTTCTCACCAGCGCTGCGTCCCCCCCCACGGTCCCAGATCGGTTCTGGCCAGCAAAGAGACGGCAGCTGCAGGCGCTCCGCTCCGGCAAAAAGCAGTGCCGGAAGCCTCCAGCCGCCACCTCTTTGCCGGCACTAGAAGCCTCCAGCCGCCACTCCCAGCTCCGTTCCGGCTGGCAAAGAGGTGATGGCTGCAGGCCCTTTGTGCCAGCAAAAAGCGGTGCCAGAAGCCTCCAGCTGCCACCTCTTTGCCTTCTTTTTTTCCGACTAACCTTTTGCCTGCATTTGGCAGTCAGTCAGCATCATCGTCTCTACAGCATCAGTTATGTGACTGGGTGGGCGTGGCCAACTAGACGTCACTCACAGCAAGGTGCCACCGCCCCACCTTGCCGCGAGTGATGTTGAGTTGGCCATGCCCACTCAGTCACATGACCCCCTCACCAAGCCACACCCATAGAACCGGTGGTGAAAAAAAATAGATTTCACCACTGTGTTGGAGCAATACCCTTTGTCAGAATGACAAGTGACGAAAGATTGCAGGGATACCTCTGCTTCCCACTGTCTTTTCTGCAAAATAACGAAAGTCATGTTTAACATAATGGACCTCTGAGGCAGATCAAATAATTTGACCTATTCTTGGTAATTATATATTATCGTTATGTCAATGGGCCATCAGGTCTATTATCCTGAGAAAAAGTAATATAATCAACCACCTAACTTAAACTTTTATCTATAGAGCCCAAATTTGGCACTTCAGTAGTCATACGGAGTTCCAAAATCTTAGATTCAGTCCCCCAGCTCCTACCAATAATCCTCTGGATTATTATTAATGTAACACACAGGGAAAACTTTGAAATACAGTGAGCAGTAGTATACTATTCAGTATGTTTAACTGATAAAAGTTCTGATTCAGTTTAATTTACATAAAATTTCAGTGTTCTGGTTTGGTTCTCCCTTTTTATTCAGCCCTGTCCATTTTTTTTAGAGAATGGTCAATATGCTACTGAAGTGCTCATCTGGAAAAAAAAAAGATGCTGCATATACCCTTATCACTGAGTTTTAGAAAGGAAAAAAGAAGAAAAAAAATCCTTCAGTCTCCAACATCTCAGATATTCATTAGTATTAGATTTGGTCAAGATAGACCTTAAATTCATGCCCACAAAAGATCAATTTACTCTTTCATTCAGTTCTTATAAATAGAACTGCTTTATATCAACAGCATCTAATAAGGCACAATTCTATTTTGTTTTGTGTTCTAAGAATTTATCTCTACTCTGAAATATGACTATCCAGATAGGTCCGGCATTGATAGGAAAGTTATTATCAGTCTCAGGCCCATAAAATATGATTTCCAAGTTGGAATGGAAACTGATTCCAGCCCTTTTCAATTCTCATCTCAAGGGTACAAAAGAGGCATAACAATAAATCCAAAGATGTGCTGTCACATTCTCTAACAATGCTAGGGCACAGTCAGTCAAATGCCTAATCTCATTCTGATCTTTGCTGGTTACCTTTTCCATACATACTTCAAACAGAAAACCTTTCACATAAATTGGCAAACAATGACATTGTGGATTGCAGAAAATCAGAGAAAATTCTAAAACACAGAGAACATAGTTTATTTTTTTAAAACCCAATTTTCCTGCTTGAGAAAAGCAGTATAGGTTGGAATTAAAGCCACATCAGTTCTCTAGGATCAGCAATCATGTGGATCAGATTGAGGACTGCAGAAATGACAGGAATATTAGGAGACAAAATGACGATGCTTCCTTGGACAAAGGTTTTAGTATTCTGGAGAAACGGATCAAAAAGTTTGGGGAAATGAAAGCTGACTATCTTCTACAGCCAGAATTATGCCTTTTCATTTCTTCTCCGGTCGCCATCATCCAGGACTGCTGATGAATTAGTAACTATCGTTCACAACTCTTCCCTTCTCACGTACATCTCCATCTTTACACTCCAGGAGAGGTAGTTTGTCTCATTCAGCCAAGACACTATGAAACCTCCTCCCATTACACTAATGGAAGCCATGTTGCTTGTTTCCGTTACAAACACTAACCACTAACAAACCACAATGCACAGCCCCTCTGGCTCTGGTGCAAGCTCTCACTGGGTTTGTCTTCTCTCTGGTTTCTCTAGTCACTCTGGGCTTCTCTCTGAACTGGGTCTATAACCTGTCAGAGGGCACACAGTGTGACTAGGTGAAACAACCCAGGAGCACACAGGTTTGTATTGACATATAGTGGTTTTATCCATATAAAAGCATATATGCATACAAGTACTTTGATACAGGCCTTGAATAAAGAGCAATCAGTAACCAACTACACCACAGAAGCACACATGGAGAGAGTGATAAGCCCTCACAAGGTCTCTCTTATATTACAGCCTCTTAAAGTGGTAGCAGTCCAATAACCCTGCTGACTCATTGCTAATATTGCATCATCATTACAATACAGCATTACAGCATTACAACCTTACAGCAACTGATCAGCTATTAAATTATCATTACCCTGGCTGTTGTTTTCATTATGAACCAAAAATAACTTATCCAGAAGAGGTGTGGAAGCAAAATTATGCAATGAATGGCTGAAGGAGCTAGGTATGTTTAGCCTAATAAAGAGAAAACTTGCGGAGGAGGGTGACATGATACATCTACGAACAGTTGAAAGGGCTGTCACTGGGAAGAGGACATCAATTTACTCTCCATAGCACTTGGGGACAGAACAAGAAGCAATGGGTGGAAGTTCATCAGGGAGACTCAATCTGGAAATAAGGAGAAATTTCCTGACAGAATGTTAAACAATGGAACAGCTTGGAGTTATAGGTGCTCTATCAGTGGAGGTTTTCAAGGAAGATTGGGCAACAATTTGTCTGGGATATTATAAGGACTGTTACCTTGGACAGGAAGTTGGATTAGAAGTTTCCTTTCTAGCCCTATGTGACTCTAAGGTTCACTCTGTCCTTTTAATATTTATATATTTCCCCAATCATTTTTCAATCACCCCTTGCTCATTCTATTTTCATTATCCCTATCCTAGTCCATACACACAAACACCACACACACAAAATCTCATTAGTTTCCAAGATTATTGATAATCGCTCAGTTGTGTAGAAAGTTAGCACCCACACCTCTCCTAGAAGAATGAATTATTCTACGAAATATTTTAAAAGGCAGAATATTACATTTCCCTGTATGAGAAAAGGAGAAACAAGTTTTTAAAGACAAACAGCAGCTCTCTACCCCCAGAAGGTATTTGGTGCACATTAAGACTGGGCCAGCCTATCTATAAGACAAAAGGCCTTCATCTCCAAGATGATGGGATTATCCTTCAGGGCAAAGCTATTCAGTCACAACAGGAACTACATTACATCAGCCCAAGGTTCCACCAAACTTGATTCAGACAAACATGACTCCACATGGGACTCTGACTACAGCAACCAATAGAATATATGCTCTTGCCACAGGAACAGGAAGCTCAAGGACAAGGCCCAAGAGAGGTTATAAATAACCCTCACTCTCCATTCCTTGTAGTCAGCTACCCAGAATCACCATTAAACCATCTTTCCAATCAGCCTCTATGTTTCCAGTGTCTTTCTCCCCACTTGGAACTGAACCCAGATTTCTTGAGTTTCTGGACATTTCTTCCAACAGTTGCTTGTGTTATCTTTTTGAATATATAAACATGAGTAATCAAATAGAATTATAGTGATAACAATAATATTTTCAACTCAGGATGCTTTCTTTTAAAACTATACAAGAACATTGCATGCATTGATCTATTTTTGCAGAATTAGAAAACAGTAGTCCCATTTATTTAAAATTATTTGGGTAGGAAGAAAAATCAATGCCACTTTGCAATGAAGTTGTCAGCCTTTGAAGCTATGAATTCAAGGCTTCTGCAGGCTGCCACACAATTATAGATGAGAAATGATGAGAAATAGAGAGGGAGTATTTTCTCATGCAGTTAGTAGTGTTGTAGTCAAAACATTATAATCCTAAGAATGTTTCAAGAATGTCAAGGCCGCTCTGTGCGGTACCTGGAAGAGGAGTACAGAGATGGAAGATGGAATGTTGGGTAACTATTATGATTGGGGAATGTGATCTATGATGAGCAAAAGAAGGTGGTTCTGAAATTCTCTTTTGGGTGGGGAAAAAGCTGGGCTTCAGATTCAGGTTTTTCCCAGATGTGCCAACATGGTTTCTTTGATAAACTCTTACTTGGATTAATTCTTATCTGAGTGCTGAGTGAGTTATTGGAACTTAGATAGAATGCTGACAGAAGTCATGTTCTGCTGGCTATTGTTTCTACTGCAGAGAGTTATACTTGGCAGAGGAAAAAGATGCTTATCTAGGATTAAGCAAAAATTGTCTCCAAAGTGATACAAAGCCCTAAAAGTGCTTGTGAACCTTAAGAGCAATGGAATTGATGTTCAAATGAAAAGTCACATTCTGGCAAATTTAATGTCTGGCATTAGCTAATATTTTTCAAACATCTACAGAAATAAATTTCATCACTTTACATGATTAAAAAGTAGTATAAAAACTGCAGATCAATATTAGTAAAAACATATAAAACCATAACATAAAATTAATATTTGTGCTAATCATCTCTAAACATAATGCACTGCACTGGTTCTACCATATTCCTATGTTACCAAACTCATTGACAAAACCATGTTTTTAAGGCCTTGAGAAAAGCCAGTAAGGATGGGGCCAATCTGATCTTCAGGGGAATATATTCCACAGGATGGTATCCATGACAGAAAAAGTTCTCTTCCTGGGCTCCACTAGATGACACTCTTTGGCAGATGGTAACTCGAGCATGGCTGTACTTGTCAAACTTGATGGGACAGGTAAGTATGATTGAAGAGATGGTCCTCCAAGTAATTTGACCCCATGCTGTAGAATTCACCATCTTGAATTACATCCAGAGAGACTGGCAACCAATGCAGCCAACGGAGCAGAGACGTAGCATGCATCAATTGTGGGAGGTATATAACTGCCTGCACAACTGCATTTTAAGCCACTTGAAGCTTCCAAATTCTCAAGAGGAGCCCATGTGCAGCATATTGCAGTAATCCATAAGACAAGTAATAAAGGTGTGAATGACTATGAGTAGAGCACCCAGTTCAGGAATGAATGTAATTGATGTACAATACATATTGTAGTTGTGGAAAGATCCTTCCAGTGGCTGCCATCATTCCTCAAATAGGAGCCATTAAAAGGACCCCCAAATTGTGCACAGGTTTTGTTTGGGGCAGTACAATGTCTTTCAAGAGATGGAAAATTGTCAGCACCAGATCGCTATATAGCATCCAAAGCCATTCAGTGTTGCTTGGGTTCAGATGAGTGAGTTGTTTCCCACCCAAACCCCCAGAGCCAACACTGATATAGAATCTCCACAGCATCACATAATTGGGAATGGGTAGAAATGTAAAAGTTGAGTATCATCAGCATACTGATACTTTTCTTTTTGCCATTAGATAACCTCACCCAGTAGATTCATTTAGATGTTAAACAGAAATGAAAAAAAATACTAAACCCTGCTGCAAAGCAGTGTGAGGGAACAGGACCCCCTCCCCCATACCAAGATTGACTGGAACGAGCCCTGGAGAAAGGAAGACTCACCACCGCAAAGAATTGTCCACTCTCGGATCCTGAAGTCAAACTAGTATATTATGGTTGATGGCATTTAAAGTAAGCAAGAGCTCAAGAGCAAGGATGGACACACTAACTTCATCCTGTTTCTGCCAGAAATAATCCAAAAGAATGACTGCTTTTTCAGTCCCATATTGAGGCCTGCATCAAGTGAAATGGATTCTGATAATCCATAAGAAATTGTGTGAGTACCATATCAATAAGCTAAAAAGGGGAGGTTGGAGACTGGAGAGAATTATTGGGTCTAGTGATGGCTTTTTTTTGGAGGTGAACTGCTGCCTCTAATTTTTTATCCAGATTATTAACAGACAGTATACAGTGCACTATGCAGTATATACAGTAGTTAAAAGAACATGACTGATTCCAATCTCGTCTTTCAGAAATAGTTGAGCATATTTTGTTGCTAGAAAATCATAGTATGATTTGTATATTATATAGCAGCAACTTAGATGATACATTCTTCTACTCTTAACTGACTGAAATGCTGTGCTGTCCTAAAACCAACTGGATAAATATCAAAGATAACATATGGTATTTATTGATGACTGCCAAGCCTACAGCACTTCGGTAATGGCCACTGTTAATACTTCTTTCTAATATATCAGTTGATGCTAATAAATTAGATCTTCCATTTAAACAGTTTTTCAAAATACCACTCTGTTGGGGATATTCTTTTGTTTTAAAATCTAACTTGCACTTCCAAGTTGGTATAGTACTATGTCTAAATAAATATACTAAAAGATTGGGGATAGCACTAATATAGAACAGTTCTACGAAAGAACCTTACTGAGGCAAAGAAAATATCATATCTGAAGCTGGCCTTGTTTGTTATTATTTATGTTGCATATATTTATACAACTCCTTAGTTTGATCAGTCTACCTTGATCAGAATTAGTGGGGGGTTTTCTCATGTCAATTTAAAAGAAAGACAATGATTTTTATTCTACGGAGAAGAACCAAAATAAAATAATTAATTAAATTAAAATAATTAAAAAGGCTTTCCACCACCTAAAACCACGTTCAATGCTTTACTTGTTCCTTCCATACAAGCATTAAATGGAATGCTTAGAATTGAAATAAATCTGAATATATTCTCTGCTCCAAAATAAAATGAATATTATTGATCGATTGATCTGTTTTGATATTTTAATCAACCAAAATCAAATTAGAAAATACTGTAAAAACATATAAATAAGGAGAAACAGTGCTAACCAACAAAATGTTATGTTTATTAGACTTCTATGCCACCCATTTCACCAGGCAGTTATAGGTTTATAGTCATACATAAGCCAATAACCATATGAAACATAAAAATAATAACTAAGAACCACACAGTTAAACATTCAGATAAAATTTGTACTTGAACAAAACATTCATTTGCAGTTGCATAAACATGACTTTTAAGTGGTTCTTGATTAACTGATATTATTTTTTCCTACAATATCAAGTTTGTAGTATATGCTGGTTAATATTCCAAATAGAGTATATTGTCTTTTCTAAAAATATTTTTATCCCACCTTTTTCATATTCAGGCAGCAAACATACCAATATTCCCCCTGTGAGGTCAGTTGGGCTGAAAGTGAATGGCCCAAAGTCACCCAGTCGGTTTTCAACCCAATCTCCTGATTTTTAGGCTATTAATTACAATACCAATCTGCCTCTTAAAATACAGGCTGTTCCTAATCTTATTTAGTTTGTTATATTTATATCCCCACTTTCTTGCAGGAAGTGAAAGTGGTATATATAGCATCACCACCTTCACTTTCATTTGAGGCAGGTTAGGTTGAGAAATAGTTCCCAAAGTTAGTGAAGTTAGGGGCAACTGTAGATTTGAAACTGTGATTTAGCAACTTTAATTACATGTACACATTGCCTTTCTGTTAAATATAAACATGGTGAATAGGTTTGCAAATATAAATATAAAGAAATATACATAGTTCATGATAATTAGCACCAGTAGTTTTAATTCCAAAGCCACCTTTGTACTAGTCTATTGCCCAGTGACATCATTGCTGAGTTAATAATTCTGCTGATGCTGGCCTTCTATGATCTTGATCATGTTAAACAATTACCTGAATATTTCAACAACTCTTAACAATGAAGTTGGCTTATAGGAAAGGAAACTTCAGACAAAAACAGCTTTAAGGGTAAGGAAATATCTTTTGATAAAGAATAGGCAGGCATTAATACAAGGATATAACATTCTCATTTAAAACACAGAAACAAGTTTTAAAACTGTACCTCTAAAACATCAAGTCAATTACAATTATTAGCTTCAAAATTAAGTAAGAGGAAATAGCAGATTAGGAGATAGTGGGCTGTAACTACTGCCGAGTCCACAACAGCGGAAAAGCCCTTCTATTTTTTGTCAGGAATTGTCCTGACCATTGTCCTGTCCATCTCCTCAGATTCCATGGGCTCGAATTCTTCCCAGATCATCTTGCAAAATCTAGCTCCCACCATCTCCAGACTCTGTTCTAAAGCTAGAGTCCAATACAGTATAGAGTGCATGCAACCAATTTTATCTGCCAGATGCACAGCTTATTCTTCACAGCAAGCCTTTATGTGGATTCGGTATTTGTCCCTCCAAGGAGGCACTGAGTCACCCAGAACAGGACTAGTGCACAACTACTGGTAAAAACAATGGGGGCAGAGACATAGCTACATTTCACCACCCTTATAGCTACAAGGTAGGCCTTAATAGTGTCTCTACTTCATGTTCAAACGTCTTTGCTCCCTGTCCTTCGCCAGCAACAAATTGGTCATTCCTTGGTCTGCTTAAGTTTCCTTAATTCCATCGTTAAAACATCCAGAACATTTATTGATCTATTTACCTGTTATTTATTATGATAACGTGTGGAATCATTTTGAAATTAAACCCTTATATTTTAAGCTCAAAACAATATATTGTTTTCTTAATTCTTAAGAAAAACATCATGTACAATGAAGACAGACTGATGCTCTCAATGAAGATTATGTGCAACTGGTGATGGGTTAATATCTGAATTCTGCTGAACACCTGCCTGATGCGCAAAACTCCAATGTGCTTCTTCTTACAAATAATGGAAAAGCCTAATAAGCAGCAGATATCCAGGCTACAGTCTCAGGTAGGAAAGAAAACAAATTCCTTTCTATTAAGAAGTTGCCAATGGGTATAAAATACATATATAGTTTAGAAACAGAAAAAAATAAGCTTATTGGGAAGAAATAAACACAGAGACAAAAATACTTTTCTAGTTGCTCTAAAGATTTAGTACCATCTTTCTTTGTGGCCATCTAGATTTATAGAAACATGAGTTTGGGGGAAATATTTTTCAGTTACATATTCCAATTAGTTGGGAACAAACATCTTATGATTACACTCAAATATTATATGCATATTTATTCAGAATTTTGACACACTGAACCCATAATAAAGTTAAGAATTGATTACCAAGGTAAATATATTTATAATTGTTAACTTAATTCTCTCCCCATTTATCTTTCTTAGACCTTTTTGTGCTGCTTTGAAAAACGTAGGTGGCCTTTTTCTCACTATCTAGTACTGGTTTTCATCTAAAGCAAAATTAGCCCTCTGACACAATTTTACTAAAATGTTAGATTATAAAAGCCAATTTATAAAAGAAAAACATCTGTTGGACATGCTAAGTTTAGTTGAACATTGCCACATGTTTAAATGTTCCCATTTTGTTTCCTTTTCATGGACTGCCCTCCATTAATTAACATCTGCAATTTTAAAGAACAGAACTATTGCGTCGCGGGCTGCGTTGCGGGAATCCCAGTACCGTCGGGATTGGTTGCTGGTGATAAAACACCGAACTATTTTAGTCCGGTGGACGTCGCATCTGGCTGGTACAAGAAAGACACGGACACGATCTTTCCTCGGGATGAGAGCGCCCAGAACAATCCTACGCACCCTCTTTTATTGACCTCTACTCCGTCATTGTAGGTGGTTACAGAAAGGAAAGCATTTACATTTCTTTGCCCAAGGTACAGAGAACAAGGAATTGTGTACGTGCTTTTCCCAAGGTATAAGGAATTGTGTACGTGTTTACAGGGAACAAGGAATTGTGTACGTGCTTTTCCCAAGGTATAAGGAATTGGGGACAAAGACCTGTGTACGTGACATCATGGTGGAAACAAAGCCTTAAGAACCTTATTGCAACACAGAACAATATCAATTTATTTTTATTCTTTCATTCAGAATTTTTTAAAAAGTCAATCTATAATAATTTATACAAATATACTCCTTCTCTATATACCTGCAATGCAAAATATTAGCTACATTTCTATTTGGAAACTCCACAATTTCTTTTTGCTGTTTTGGTTCCTTCTTTTTCTGATTAGAACTGTGCTTTGTAATATGTAGGTTTTGTTCTTCATTCTTTTGATTCCTTTGGGTACCTGAAAAAAAATCTTGAAAACTAAAATTAAATTATATTATTCATAATGGGATGGAATCGGTTCAGCCTGATGAGACAAAGGAACAAGCTGGGTTGATTGGCTGTCACCACTGCCTTTACGCCCCAATCCCTGAAGCTACTCATTCAAACCAGTCACCCCACAGCCAGAAGGAAGCTGCTGCAGCCCCACCCAGGCCTTTTCTAATGTTCCTCCTGGTAGAAATGCAGTAGGCTTTTACTCAGATACTGGTAAAGCTGTTTTCCTTAAATCTCACATGCTTACAGCTTCATCAACATCTGAATAAAAGGCTACTGCTTTTCTGCCTTGAGGCCAGCGTTCCTGCAGGTCTCCTTTGGTCCAGGTGTGTGTAGTGCTGCAGCAGCCTCCCGCTGGCTGTTGGGTGGCTGGTTTGAATGAGCAGCTTCAGGAAGTAGGTCAGCCTGTTCTGAAGATCTTCAAAAAGGTTAACTAAGTGATCAGAAATGGGGTAGAAAGGAGCCAGTGGAATTCAATAGGCTAGCAAAGCAGTGTCCAGTGCCTGTGGAGACCCAGTGGGGCAGGATAGTGTGGGGAAGCAACTGTGGGGACCAGTGTTGAAATTAAATTTTTTCACTACCGGTTCTGTGGGCATGGCTTGGTGGGCATGGCTTGATCATGTGACTGGATGGGTGTGGCTCACAAAATTACACAATCAAACTCACAAAATTACACAACTCACAAAAATACACAACCCCTACCCCATCAAGG
>JANHFL010009618.1:219283-229958 GCA_032468155.1 Oxyrhabdium leporinum | reverse complement strand
ACAGGGCTGCATCAAGAATACAAGTCATGTTGCTGCTTCTGCTGCTTCGGTGGCCCCAGTCAGTCTGGGGGATACTCTGAATTTTGATCACGTGATCTTGGGGAGGTTTCAATGGGCTTAAGGGTGTGAAAAACGGTCCCCCGTCACTATTTTTGGTGCCGTTGTAACGTTGAACAGTCACTAAATGAACTGTTGCAAGTTGAGGCCAACCTAGGCAGGTAGTCCTTGACGAACGACAAACAACTGAGCCCAACATTTTGGTTGCTAAGCCAGACAATTGTTAGGTGAGTTTTCCCTCATTTTTTCTCGCCACATTTCTTGTGACTCGCGACAGTTGTTAAGTTAGTAACACGGTCGTTAAGTGAATCTGGCTTGTCAGAAGGTCGCAAAAGGGGGATCCTGTGACCCCGGGACACTGCAACCCGACGTAGCTATGACTCGGTTGTCAAGCATCTGATTTTGGATCAAGTGATCTTGGGGAAGTTGCAAGGGTCATAAGTCACATTTTTTCAGTGCCGTTGTAACTTCGAATGGTCGCTAAACGAACTGTTGTAAGTTGAGGACCACCTGTACCATGTCAGACAAGTGGTTGTCCAATCTTTCCTTAAAAACCTCCATTGATGCAGCCCCTACAACTTCTGGAAGCGAGCTCTTCCACCGATGAATTGCTCTCACTGTCAGGAAATTTCTCCTGATTTCTAAGACTCTTTGATAAGTTACTTCTTGTCCTGCCTTCAGGGGCTTTGCAGAATACGTTGACCCCTCTCTCTCTTCTTGGTGGTCGCCCCTGAAATACTGGAACACGGTCCCAAAAGGTGCTTTTTTGCTAAGAGGCAACTATACTTTCTTGGTTTTTCCCTGAAGACGTTTCGCTTCTCATCCAAGGGGCTTCTTCAGTTCTGACCTCTTTCAAGGAAAAACTAAGAAAGTCCCGTTGCCAATGTGGGGGACCATGAGTTGGATGACTGACAGACTTTGGGATTTCCGCGCCCCCCCCCCCTTTCTCAGTTTTAGGGGAAAACATGCGAGGCCTTGGAAGAGCAGTCAAACTCCTTAAGAATACAGAATAATAGAGGTGGGACCTTGGAGGTCTTCCAGTCCAACCCCCTGCTCAGGCAGGAAACCCTATACCATCGCTTGTTCAATCTCTTCTTAGAAACTCCCAGTGTTGGGAGAGGTTAAAGTTATATAGGTGATTTGAATTAAAATATGCTTGATGATCGATAAAATGAAAGATATATTATATAATTTAGTAAATATTACTATAAGAATAGATTTGTATTTTTAATTAATTTTGCAAATATTTGTACCCAGACGACACACCGTGTAATAGAAGACTGTTTGTAATGAAAATAAAATAAAAACTTATTTTTTTAAAAAAAAAAAAGAAACTTCCAGTGTTGGAGCATTCACAACTTCTGGAGGCAAGTTGTTCCACTGGTTAATTGTTCTCACTGTCGGGAAATTTCTCCTTAGTTCCAGGTTGTTTCTCTCCTTGATTAGTTTCCATCCGTTGCTTCTTGTCCTGCCTTCTGGTGCTTTGGAGAATAAGTTGACCCCCGCTTCTTTGGGGCAGCCCCTCAAATACTGGAATACTGCTTTCATGCCACTCCTAGTTTTTCTTTTCATGAAATTAGACCTACCCAATTCCTGCAATCGTTCTTTATATGTTTTAGCCTCCAGTCCCCTAATCCTCTTTGAACTATATTTCGCTGGCTTCCTGTTAGCCACTGGGATGATTTTCCAGAACATCTGAATAGAGGAGATTGTAAAATGTTAGGTTCCTTTGGTCAACAAACCAGTTATAGAGACTGTTAAAGACTCAGTCTGGATGTGGGTCATCTTTTCTGGGTTTTATGGCTGTCAAGATGCCTCCTGATGGGGATTCCAGGTAGGATCAGGCCACCTTTGAAAGAGGGCTGTAAATGAAGATTTCTTACTGAAAAAAATACTCTTTTTATTATCTCACCCTGGCAGAAAGGAGGCGGACTCAAATAGGAAATTGTCACCAGCGGTGCTGGTAACATATGAAAAGGTTTTTATCTGGCATTAAGAAAAAGGAACAACAATATTTTTTTTTATTAAGGCATATAAGGCCGACAAAAAGGATTCATCAGCCCTTTTTTTTTAATGAGCGCACTCCAAAATATTCTTTGGTAGCCATTCATATAAGAAAATAGATGGTCCTTCCTTCCTTCCTTCCTTCCTTCCTTCCTTCCTTCCTTCCTTCCTTCCTTCCTTCCTTCCTTCCCTCCTCCCTCCCTTCCTTCCTGTCAAGCCCAAAAGCCAAGAGAAGAGACAGTGAGGGACAATTGAGTCCAATCTGTTATTTGCTTATGTCTAATAGACAGAATCTGGTTGATGGAGTCCATTTAAAAGGAGTTATTTTTTCTTTCTTTAATCTGCTGGGTGGAACTCTTGCCACTTTCCCTGGGAGCCCGGGCAGTTAAATTCATTGCCTTAATTTGTAGTTCTTGTATTTTTCAGAGACAAAACTGTTAATATATTTATTGTCTCTACATTTGCTTTTGGTGTTTGCCCTGCTACAGAAGCCTTACTGAAGCCGAGAGGATCCTTCACTTCAAACTCCAGATTGCTCACACAGGCCTGGTTGCTTCACTTTTGAATGTACTTCTCTTTTGATTACTAAAGACAACCCCTTTGCTGCTCCAGGCGCTAAATAAGCTGCCTTTCAGTCTTTCTTTGCCCCTTGTGCTTCAGTCCCTCTGCTACTGCTTCTGAGAAGTTTCTCTTAGGTGCTGGGACTGCAACATCTTTACGATGCTTCCTGGAACAGCTTCTTCTGGGTGACCTATGGGTGACCAATTGCCTCACATGCTTTTCTTCATCTTCTGGCTCATAAGTGGGAAAAGACAGTTTTTTCCAATCTTCTGGTAGTTTCCCGATGCGCCAATATTTTTTAAAGATATGATACAATGGTTCTGAGATAACATCTGCCAGCCCCTTCAGAACTCTGGGATGTAATCAGAGTGAAATCTAGCCAGTTTGGACCGGTTCTGGCAGTCCAGTAGAGACGGTTATGCGCATTTTGGTGAACTGGCAAATGCCACCACTGGCTGCCCCCCCTCCCCTCCCCACTCACTCCTTTTCGTGTCTCGCCTGCCTAGAGTCACTCCCGCAGCATAGCTCTCTGGTTCCCTTGCTTGCCTTGACCACACCACCAGCTGATCTGTGTTTGGCGAGTCTTCCTTCACTTCTCCCCAACTACCTCCCTCATGGGCCAGCCATGTTTCCCTGCCTTCCCCGTCGCCTTCCCGGAGGTCCCCGTGGCCAGGCCCACTTGCCTGCCTTCCCCGTAGTCCCCGAGGCCCAGCACGCTTCCCTGTCTTCCCCGTAGTCCCCGAGGCCCAGAGAAGGGCCGATGGAAATGCCCCATTTTCCACCTCTATTGCGGTCTGTGCCACACTGGATTGGGATGGGGAGGGGGCAGTAAAGCAAAAAACATACTCAGCTACTCACCAGCACGACAGCAAACCTTGGGCAGCACCCTGCCAACTTGCCTGCTCACACAGAGGGAAATCTCACTTCACCTCCTTCGGGCTGGGTGAGTCTGCTGAGCGGTGGCAGAGTTGCCACCCAGGAGCTGCCATGAGTAGAGACCCCTGGTGATGCGCCTCCTTCACCGGAGCTGCTCAGCAAGGAAAGCCGAGCCTCACCCTGCCCTGCGAGCAGCAGCTCCAGAAGAGTTTCAGGGCGCTGCTTGACCGATGCACCTTCTTCAGACGGAGCCCCCTGGACACAGTCCCTTCCCTGGACTGAAGGCAACCTTCTGTCTTCAGCCCCCCCTCTCTGCATCTTTGTTCCAAGCTGAGGATTGCAGCCAAATTACCCGCTTGGCCGGCGTTCCCGGAAGGCGTAACTTGGGCATAGTGGGGCTTCCCTCTGCGTGAGCAGGCAAGTCGGCAGGGCACTGCCCATGATTCGCTGTTGTGCTGGTGAGTAGCCGAGTAGGCTTTTTGCTTCCCCCCTCCCCCTCCTAATCCAGCGCAGCACAGCGCAGAAAGCCAACCTCCAAAACGGGGCGTTTCCATTGGCCCTTCTGCTTTTTTCCCTTAACCTCCTTTTGCCAGCATTCGGTAGGCAGTCGCAATCTTTAGATGGGCTTTTGTCAGCCCAAGGGTGGCCAGGGGGGCAGGGGAGGTACATAGGAAATTGCCCTGTCTCTGCAGCATCGGTCATGTGACTGAGTGGGTGTGGCCAACTCCATGTCACTCACAGCAATGTGCTGCCCCAACTTGCCGTGACGTCAAGTTGGCTATGCTCACTCAGTCACATGACACCTCCCACCAAGCCACGCCCATAGAACTGGTGGTAAAAGAAATATACATTTCACCATTGGATGTAATCCATCAGGTGATTTATTTTCATCAAGGTCAAACAGGTGTTCTCTTACCATTTTCTTGCTTGTTTTAATTTGTATTTCTAGTTTGTCTTTTATAGTTGTTTTTGCTAGGTTGGGCTATAGTGTCTTTTTGTGTGAAGGCTGATGCAAAGAATGAGTTAAGCAGCTCTGATTTCTCTCTACAGCCTGTTACTTCCTTGCCATCTTCTCTCTTTAGTGGACCGACTCTTTCCTTGACTTTGCTGTTATTCATATGTTGAAAGAAGCTTTTTAAAATTATCTTCTACTTTTGTTGCAAGACTTTGCTCATTCTAAGCCTTTGCTTTCCTGACTTTGCAGATTCTGGCCATCTGCTGATATTCTGCCTTAGTTATGTGTCCCTCTTTCCATTTTTTTGTACTTATCCTTTTTGTCTTTCAGTTTATCTTTGTGCAACCATGCTGGTTTCTTCTTGGATTTCTTGTTTTTCTTTTTCAGTGGTATTGCATTGGACTGGGCTTTTATTATTATATTTTTCAATGTTTCAATGCTTCTTTTCCCCTTTAGGATTTTTATCCATTAAATTTTGCTTAGGCTCTTTCTGAATTTGTTAAAATCAGCTCTTTTAAGACACTAGTTGGATTATATTCTATTGCTTGTATTTGCATTATATTGAATTCTAATATGACATGGTCACTCTCACCCAAGGTTATGGCAACTTAAACTCCCTCTATCACTTCCTTATTAGTAAGAATTAGGCCCAGTATAGCTTTTCCTCTAGTTCCCTCCTCTGCCTTTTGGATAACAAAGCTGTCAACTAAATTGGTTAGGAATCTATTCAATCTCCCATTTGCTGCAGTTTGTCTTCCAGTTGATATCAGGGTAGTTAAACTCTCCCATTTGAGTCTTTTATGGGTCTTGGGTATGTTTCTCATATCTCCTACTTTGTAACTGGGTATTGCAAGGCCACTGCAGGCTGCCATACATAAGCACATGGGAATTAGGGAGAGGATACTTTCGCATGCAGTTAGAAGGCTTGGTAGACAAAACATTATTTTCTAATGTGTCAAGGCCATCATGACCAGCACCTGGAAGAGGAGTGACAAGAATAGAATGATGGGTATAGAAGTGGATTGGGGAATGTGACCTATGATGATGGGAGAGAAGGTGGATCTATGATTCTCTTTTGGGTGGGGAAAAACCTGGGCCTTCAGATTCAGGTTTTTCCCAGATATGCCAACATGGTTTAATAAATTCTTACTTGGATAAATCTTTATCTGAGTGCTGAGTGAATTATTGGAACCTGGATGGAATGCTGACACTGGGATTTCCATCCTTCCCATTGCTCTCTACTTCATTATGTTTTCCTTTTTTTAATTTTAATTTTTCTCTTTACTCCCTACCTCATGTGATTGGTTAGCTAGTGGTTTTAGTTGGAATTAGGTTCTAAAGGTCATGAAGATTGCCACCCTCCCTCTTCAATTTTAGTTTAAAGCCCTTCTGATAAGATGAGCCAATCTTTTTCTGAATATATTCTTTCCAGTTCTTGTGCACTGCAGTCAATCCCTTGCCAATAGCCCTTCATGTAGGTAATGGAGACCATTATCTGCATTACTTACATGAATAATGGGGTCAGGAGGCGTGTGACTTAGGGTTAAGAGAAGACATGATCTCCGGTTTTAATGGGCTACAATGAAACACCAAGTGTATGCGTCTGAGGTTTTGGGCAGCTGAAGCTCTAGAGCCATGATGGCAAACGTATGACACGCGTGCCGAAGTGGCATGCACAGCCATGTCTCCGGGCATGCCAGCCGTCGCCCATTGCTTTTCTGGTTTCTGGCTCACACATGCATACTGGCGCACGCGCATGCATGCCAGAAACCGGGAGCTGCTCTTCCGGTTTCTGGCGCTCCCGCACATGTGCTCCTATTTTGGCACTCAGTGCTGAAAAGGTTCGCCAACACTGTTCTAGAGTCACCGGGTTAATAATCCCTTTTATGGGAAAAAGTCCAACATCCTTTAGTCCCAAATTTTGGGTGGTTGTCTAGATATTAAGAATTTGGCAGATAGACAGACCTTATCTCCCACTTTAAAGTCCTTAAGCTTATCCTGATAGGATTTCTATGGAGCAGTCGGTCGGCTGGTGGGTGGGAGCACGCCTGGCCCCTTTTCACTAAAAACATCCCAGTACTCTGGGGATTTGAGGATCACCTTGGGGCCGGTCTTTGGCAGCTGCTCCCACCTACCTTTTTGGCTTCATCCATGGCAGCCTTGGGGTGGGCTTTTCATAGATCTTCTCCTGCCCCCCTTCACAGCTGCCCTGCCGGATCTTTAGCAACCCCCTCCTACAGTTCACATAGGGGTTCCACTTCAGAAGCCAAGACAGTCGTAACACAAGGGGTCTCTCTATGCCAGGGGCCACAACAAAGCTCATGTGTGCTCATCCTCATCTCTATTGGCTGGAATTCCCCCTACCATAGAGCTGTCCAGTGGCAAAAAGAGCCTCTTGATGCGGATGAAGGAGGAGAGTGCAAAAGTTGGCTTGAAACTCAACATTAAGAAAACTAAGATCATGGCATCCAGCCCTCTCAATTCCTGGCAAATAGATGGGGATGAAATGGAGGTAGTGAGAGATTTTATTTTTCTGGGCTCCAAGATCACCGCAGATGGGGACTACAGCCAAGAAATTAAAAGACGCTTGCTCCTGGGGAGGAAACCTATGGCATATCTAGGCAGCATACTAAAAAGCAGAGACATCACCCTACCAACTAAAATGTGTATAGTAAAGGCTATGGTTTTCCCAATTGCAATGTATGGCCGTGAAAGTTGGAAAAAAAGGAAGGCTGAGTGCCAAAGAATTGAGACCTTTGAACTATAGTGCTGGAGAAGACTCCTGCGAGTCCCTTGGATGGCAAGGCGATCAAATAGGTCAGTCCTAGAGATCAACCCTGACTGCTCTTTAGAAGGCCAGGTCCTGAAGATGAAACTCAAATACTTTGGCCACCTAATGAGAAGAAGGACTCACTGGAGAAGAGCCTAATGCTGGGAATGAGGGCAAAAGAAGAGTCACTGAAGCAGTCAGCGTGAGCTTAAATGGACTCCGGGGTATGGTAGAGGACTTCGCACCTAACAACAACAATGAAATTACATACTTATATTCCAATCATGCTACTCTTTTAGGGTGAACAATATTATAAACTATTTACCCCTCCCTTTTCTGAATATCTCATCAACTCTTTAAAGATATGTAATATTGTTAGAATTATATAATTTGGTTAAATGACATGAATATCAATGTATTTGTATTGAAGGTGCCCAGATGCCACACTGCCCAGATGCCACACTGTTCACACAATGTTTGTATAAAAATTTAAAAATAAAAAACTTTACAGAAAAAACACCAAAAAAATCCTCTATAACCATGACTTTCTACATCTTTTCTTACCTCTTGACCCACTCTTCCTTCATATAACCGTTTTGAAATTTTGCTTTGGTCATTCTTTCCCCATAACCAAACCTCAAATGTCTTTATTTTGTATTGATTGCTCACTTGCACACATCTGTGGGTTCCACAGGCAAACTGCTTTGGTTCTGCTCAGCAGGACTTTATCTGAATTTGTATTCGTTCAACACCCATCGTTCCTGTTTTACTATAAACGCTTCTTCTGGCTGCTTACATATTGGGCGTCTCCTGCTTTACCATATAGCTTAGTAGGCAGAAGCACGCTCTTATCGAATTCTTTTCAAATCTGGCGAACCTTTGTATTTCCTTGTTAAAATATTCAAACTTAAATGACCTTTGCGTAAGTCATTCGAATTCGCCGTGCTACCCAACCCACACCTTGTCTAACGAACAAGCGCCCCGACTTTCCTTTCAATCCAATCCATGACCGCCCTGCTATTTTCCCGCCAGCAGGCGGCCCTGCAGTTTAAGGTTTGATGCGAGGTAATAGGTAGCAGGCCGCGGGCGGAAGCTTTTCCAGACCGCCTTTCCCGTTATGCCCCTGGTTTCCGTTGACTCTTCTTTCCTGGGTTGTTTCGCCGCCGCCACTGAAAGCGCGAGGCGAGCGGGAGTCATGGCCGCCTCGAAGCCCGTGGAGGCCGCCACAGGTGGAAGCGGGACGGGCTCGGGGAGTCCGCGCTGGCAGCTGGCACTGGTAATCGGGGTGCCGCTGATTGGGGTCGGAGCAATTTACTTGTGGAACCGACGGAGGCGTGGGACGCGGGCCGGAGGCAAAGGAACCAGCGAGAGGAAGACCCCCGAGGGAAGAGCCAGCCCGGCCTTCAGCGACCCTTCAGGGGGTAGTCATCTCGGTGGCTCCGCCGGCGGCGACGAGATGGTGAGAGGGGGCGATGGGCGAAATTGGCTCTGAGCTGGGAAGGGGCGCGGGGTCTTTCGTTGGAGGAAAAGCGGGAGACCGCCTCAGTGAGCGTTCAGGCTGCGGCGCGCGAGTGAGCCACGTGCTTGGGGGGGGGCAGGGCTCGGCGCAAGTGTGCTGTTCCAAGTCCTTGAAAAGAGGGCGGGTCGGGTTCCAAGGATCCCTGTCCCAACGTTTTTTGGGGGGGAGGGGGGCTGTCCTGCGAGGCGAAAAGGGCTGGGCCACATGACTTCTTGGCAGCAACCTGATTTTCAGCTGCCGTCCTTCAACCAGCAAAGGGGGGGGGGGGGGCGCGGAGAAATTGGTTTTCTTTGCTGGGCCAGATTTGTCTCCGAGACTTAGTCGACCGCTTTTTCACCTTCCCCCAAGGCTTCTCTGTTGCTATTGAATTTTTTTAGAAGAGAAATACACAGATAGTTTTTAATAGAAATGAGTACCTTAAAATGCATTACATTCACATTTTGAATGGCCTATAGGTAGTATTGTGTGTGCTGTTTACTGGAAAAAAGCTTTTAAATTTGGCATTAAGTGCTGAAAAATAATTTTTTTATAATATATAAACTAATATGTAGTATTAGTTTATATATAAACTGTATATAAATATATAAACTAGTATATAGTATATAGAATAGCCATTGTGGACAAGCTAACGTACTTAATTGGTGACACTAATTTGTGGAACCGAGTTCTAAAATTATATGAGAACAAGTGGACTTATCCACTTCTTAGATATCATTTTTTCATGTTTCTTTTTTGAATTTTTTTCTTTCTAAGATTAAAGATCTGCTGGTGTAAGGAGTTTTACTTCAGGTGCTTCGGTCTCATTTTATATATCATTTCTTAAAAATATTGATTTGTAGTTAAAGCAGTATTTCATATTCCAGATATAGGTGCATCATACTCAAGGATGAAAAGTTATGATATTGTATTGGTTGCTTTCATAGATCTGCGTATCAACCTTTGCTCTTGCATTCTTTTTCCAATTGCACACTGCTTTCTTAATATAGTTTCAATATATATGTTCAGAGAAATCTCAACATGCAGACGAATTCACTTAGAATTATTTTTTTGGCACTCAAAAGCACTGTATAAATTTTCATGCACTTAAGATTGAATGATATTTATTTACATCCTCTTAAGTCTCAAGACTCTTGAGGCAACATAAGCATTTAAATAAATGTCATGGTAGGAATTAAATATTTTAACATGCTAAAACAAAACTATAATATCAAGAAAACAATCAAGCCAAATAATCTCACAGTAGGCCTTCCAGAATTCAGTTTTCAGAGGTTTTTGGAAGGTCAAATAAATGGAGGGCTAACCTAATTTTTATGAGAAGACCGTTACTTTGGTGTTATCACTGAGAAGCAATGCCTATGAGCCTCCATCATTGCAGAAATGAGGAATCGCAAAAGCTTCTTTCACGGTGCAGGTGTTGATCCTGCAAGTATCTCAGTGCCAAGCCATGTAGAATTTTATAAGCAACAGTGCATATTTTGAATTACATCTAGCAATTAATAGGAAGCTAGCACAGAGCTTGGAGTTCCAGATGTAATATGCTTACAGTGATCATTTCTAGCTATAGGTGGGTTGGTACACTGCATATTAATTGAACTGGAGGGAGCCCAAAGTACAGCATAATGGAGTAATGCAAATGAATGCTAATGGGTTTTACTCCTGGGTGAATCTGGGTATCTTGGTTACACAGTCACAAGTCTAGCAGGTCACCACATCATGGACTCCTTCAGGATCACTGCCATCTCTTCAAGATAAAATACCAGAAAAGTCAGAGCAATTTGATCAATAGCCTGCAACTTTGTCTTGCTGCAATTCAATTTTAGTCCATTTCACAACCTACAGATCCTGATACTCTAGACCAGGGTTGTCAAACTCAATTTTATTGAGGGCCGGATCAGCATTGTGACTGTCCTCCGGAGGGGGGGGCAGGGGAAGG
>JANHFL010009618.1:179841-192249 GCA_032468155.1 Oxyrhabdium leporinum | reverse complement strand
GGGGGGCAGTCACATGACCTACTTTTACAGCTATTTGCAGCACCCTGCATTCATGTGAGTATGATTTTTGTTTTTGCCAGAAACCGGCATTTACTTCTAGTTTCCAGCAAAAACTGCCCTACAGCAAACAATGGATTCGCTTAATGACCACCACATTCGCTAATGACTGCTGCAAAAAATATTGTAAAATTAGTCCTAATTTTCTATTTTGATCAGTAGGCTCCATTATGGTCGTAAGTCAAGGACTACCTGAATGAATAAGCTTCTATGGGTTTCAACATACTAAGCCATAATGTGATGTTTTTGGCTTAATAGCTAAGGAAAGCTCTGCCCCTCAAAACCTACATTATAGCTTAGCCTGATTTATAAACTTAGGTTTCAAAGTATCATAAGCAAATAAACCTTTTGCTGTTCCAAGAAGTTCTGCTCAGACCTTGTTGCTTAATTGAGATCACTATTTGGATAGACATGAAGTCATTTGGGGTGTAATCAGCAAGCATCTCGCTGGTTGGCCTCTTTCAGGCATAAAAACTGCTGCATGGCTTGGGCCACTAATATATAAGGCCTTGGATTTTGGCTACATCTGATACAAGTTCTTTCTGCTTCACTCAGCAGAGTCAGAGATAAGCACTTTCAACAAATGGGAAAACTCATCTGGGCTACAGGTATTACTCAAATCTCTCCCCCCCCCCACATTAATATCCCTGTCTATCACTGCAAATGAAGCTCTAATATTCACTTGAAACCAGAATGAAACCCATTTTTAAATCAAAATAAACTGGCCACATTTCCCAAAATACTTGTCACATGGCCAAGAAAAATATCACACAAACACTGAATTTGCACAAAACATCTGGTAAGAGACTAGTGCTCTGCAGAAAAGCAACAAAATATCAACTTTAAAATATGTCGAAAATACAATATTCTAAAACAAGAAATAATGCTTTAAAAACATAAAATACTGCAATGGCCACAATTTTGCAAATACAACTGGCATGAAAAACATTGAAATTTCAATTACATAGGAGTAATGGGTCCTTGACATGGTATGCATTCTTTAAATTAGTGGATTTCAGGTACCTTGATTAAAAATTATTGTGCTATGATGCACCCTTTGAGTACTTGAAAGTTATAAATCAACAGGCAGGATAGTTTTAATAGCATATAGATGCAGGGATAGCTGAAGCAGTTAGTGTTTGTCTGAAGCCCAATTTTAATATTCATTCCTATCTTGGAAAGAAAACCCTAACTATGCCAGGGAGAAAAATAAGCACCAAATGTAGAGCTCAGGAACAGTAAAAAAAAAAAAAATCTAAATTTGGAGAGTAATTTCTGAAAAACGCTATACGCACTGGCAGAATTACAATTTTTGCTCCTTGTCCTGCTGCAGTTCTCACAAGTCTACAGGCTCTGTTCAAGTTGTCTGTTTTGACAGCAGATACATGGAGCTGGATGAGTGCTAAACGAAAATCTAAATGTAAAAAAAAAGGTAAATGATCAGCTATGAAGAAAAACAAACAAAAAGTCCTACCATCAATTTTCAATTAGAAAGATACACCTGCCTCCCACACCATTGTTAAGCAACTAAAAACCTTAGAGTATTAGGGTACCAAAGACCACGTTGAACAGGGACTGGAATTTCAATGTAACTATGTAGCTGGACGGCACCAAGAGGAAGAAACTGATGTAAAGAAAAAAAGAGGGGTTAAGTAGCACTCTTGATTAAAATAATAATCTGCATCAACCTACTCCCAACAATTAAAGTTTTGCTTTCTCTTCCTTATATAAATTGTGTTATAATTAAATACAAGTTGAACATTAGCAAACTCTATGATGCCGTTGTTAAAAACGTATTAGTGAAAATGCACTGTGTAGAGGTGAATTGGGCCTTTAAAAGTAACAATTACTATTTTAGGGCTTATACTATAGGTAACCATGTCAAATTATTCTCTAAAGCACCAGAGGGCAGGACAAGAAATAATAGTTAGAAACTGATCAAAGAGAGCAGCAACCTGGAATTAAGGAGAAACTTACTAACAGTAAGGACAATTAACCAGTGGAACAGTTTGCCTTCAGAAATCATGGACGCTCCATCACTGGAGGTTTTTAAGAAGAGACTGGAGAGTCACTTGCCTGAGATGGTATAAGCTCTCCTGCTTTAGCAGGGGGTTGGACTAGAAAACCTCAAAGATCCCTTCCAGCTCTATTCCATTCTATTCTAAAAAGATTATCTATCTTCAACTTATCTGGTCACATAAGCAGAAGTAGCCAGAAGGAATGAAACATCCTGGTATTATTCCATGAGACCATGATAATAAAATATTATTTCTTGAGTATACAGTGCTACAAAATTATTGTCGTTATAAGGTTTCCCAAAATTTCAGATATTAACAAAAGTTCCAAAACATCTTTATGAATACACTGGAGCATAATTTACAAAACTGGCAGAACAGCAAAACTGCCTATCACCATGTTTTCCTGCACCTCAACCTTAATATACAAATACTGTTGTGTAGACTTACTTTTTAGTACTTTATAATTGGAGTCCAAATGAGCAAACTAAGTAACAGATTTAACATTATAACTCATTGCACAGTAACTTGAGAGCTATAAGACATGCCTAATCTCAAATTGCTCCAGTTAGAGGATGTTAAAGTATTAAATATTAATATTAAGTGGAGATAAGTTCATTTAAATATTACTGTAAATGACAGCCAGGTTGTTGTAGAATACACCACGACACCACCTTAGCCATGAAGCCAACTGAGTGATCTTGGGCCAGTCACTTTCTCAGTCTTAAGATGACAAACCAGTTCTGGGGGAAAAAGCTTGCCAAGAAAACTATAGCGACTTGTCCAGGCAGACTCTGAGAATCAGATCCAATTGAATGGAATTTACTAACATAGTTATATAGCTGGGAATTATACATACGAACCACATACATACATATACACAAATACAATTCCCTCATGACTTTATTCCATGCATTTAAAGTGTAGACTGATTCATGAAAGTTACTGTGATAATAAATTGATTTCTGTATTTGCTAAGGGTTCTTGTCTTTATATTAGATGTAATTTTGGATAACTTCCATTGAAATTATCCAAAATTATGAAAAAAAATACTTAAGGTAAGATAGAAAAGATTTTCTTAAACAGGAGCAGTACTTTTTTTTCAATTCTTCCCCTCACCCGCAACCAAGACAGACCAAGCCACTGCGCGAGACTACAACTCGACGTCAACCTCGCAGGTCTCTAAGTTAAAGTTTGTTTAAAAATTAGACACAAAGGAATCCAGCATCTCTGCAAGTCATCTCCCCTTAGCAGAAGGCAAGCCTCAGGCCAGAGACAAAGTTTCTCTTCTCTTTTACCCTCTTATTAAGCGTTCAGTGGAAACTGAACTACCTTAGCACGCAATTTCCCCTTGTAGGAAAAATTACTCACTGGCCATGATTCCTTTCACCAGCTGCATAACATTGATTCGCTAAGGTTTGCCGCTGTACAGAAAAAGATTCTTAGAGAATATAGCGCATGCTCAAAAGGAATAAGGGCTTCTAGGAAATGTAGTTCTTTCGGAGCATTTATTTCCCGGTTTTTAGCTACCGTATCTTATATATGTCTTATATCCCACAAGCCCTTGCTCTTCTAGTGTCTCTGAGAATGATGGGAGTTGAAGTCCAGCTCATTGGGCGGATTCCAGATTCTCTATCTTTCAAAAAGGGGTTTATTATTTCCTCCTTCCTTCCGCCGTCAGGGCTTTTGTAGTATGTAAAAGTATGTGAAAAGCATAAAGCCCAATATTTCGTCATGGAAAACTGCGAAGAGGAATGATAAGCTTGCTGAATTTGTAATCAATAGCCCTGCAGAAGGAGAACTGTCATGAACAACGCTATACTTCACGTAATCAGACAAGCATATTTGAACTGCAAAGATAGAGATGGCTGGTTCAAAAGAAACCTATTTGCTGCCATTTGGGATTTTGCAGCTCTCATATACTGAATACCACCTAAAGTACAAGCCCTCAAGAATGACAAAATGGCAAAGGTAATTCAGTGCAAAGAGCTGCATGTCTTGCTGTCTATAAAGAGCAAATTTACATATATTAATGGAACTTCAGAACAACTCATCTGGAAACAGGTATTGGAAACAGGTATTGGGATGATGGGTAGCTCAATGAAAATGTAAACCCAGAATATGACTGTTAAGAAAACATATTGAGAATGAAATGTTAAATAAAACTTCAAATATAATGATGCCCCTGTGTAAAAAGTAGTGAGATCAATTGGTATGCTGTACACTTCTGATCATTGCATCTCAAATAGGGTATTGTTTTATACTGTTACAAAAAAAGGGGGGGAGGAGTAACCAAAGTCAGAGAAACAATTCAAGAACTTAAAACATTCTAGTTTACAGTCAAAAATGGGCAAAGAGAGGTCATGATAGAGGTACAGTATATAAACTGTGCATGGTGTCAACAAGTGTACAAAGTGGGTTTGTTTGTTTTTTGCTTTATTTTTAGTCTTCCTCACAATCTAAGAATGATTCTGAGTTGCCTTGAGTGAGTGAGATAGGCGGAAAAAAACCCAAAACAAAACAAGTAATAAAAGTACTTTTTTAGAGTGTACTGTTCTTAAAGAATTTGATGCTACCAACGTGACCATCAAAGGGAGCCTCAACAAATTTGTGGAAAATATATGAAGTAATGGTTGTAGGGAGCCAGATACTTTTTTTATGTTAATAGTGTTGTAAAAATTAACACACAAAACCATTTTATTAATAATTTATGTTGAGTTTCACTTTTAAAATTATAATACTGTAGGTTTTTAACCTACAATTTAGAATAGGTGTTGGCATGTATATTCCTGGCTGATTTTCAAGGTTGTTGGATGAGAAATGACCAAGTTGTCTTAAGTGGTGATGTTATTGGGCTGAGAATGGCCAAGATAAGGAATTAGACATGCAAAAATATGTTTGTTGCTTGATTGCTTACTTTCTGTTCAGCTGGCAACTCTACATCATGATGTGCAGCCTTAGGCATATTCTCTGTACCAATAATATTTCTCAATTCAGGTAGTCCTTGACTTACAAGAGTTCATTTAGTGACCATTTCAACTTACAATGGCACTAAAAAAGTGACTTATAACCATTTTCCACACTCACAACCATTGCAGCATCCCCCTAGTAACATGATCAAAATTTGGGTGCTTGGAAACTGGTTCAAATTTACGGCGGTTGCAATGTCCCAGGATCAGGTTATCTTCTGCAACCTTCTGATAAGCAAAGTCAATTGGGAAGCCAGATTCACTTAACGATCATGTTACTAATGTAACTACAGTGATTACTTAACAATTGTGGCAAGAAAGGTCATAAAATGGGACACAACTCACTTACCAAATGTTTCGCTTAACATAAATTTTGGGCTCAATTATGGTCATAAGTTGAGGATGATCTGTATTTCCTCTTAAATAACTATCAGTGTAGGCCCCAGTGTATTAAAAGGCCTCTAAAATAATCCTTCAAAATCATGTCCCATAGATCTGACCCCGCCCCCAATAAATAATAAAATGCAGATTTGAAAATGTTGTTGTAAAATGTATTGACTTCACCAAGGTCACCCGTTTTTCCCACTCTTCTCAGATTTCTTTTATCAGTTAGTGAAATTAGTGACTGAGAGCAAAAAGAGTGCAATGTCTGTGTATGTTTAAGAAAAACCTCCCTACATTGAAATCAAGAAAGCTAAATGACCAACAAATAATTCCTTATGTGTTGTCAATTTGTGTGAACCATTTGCCTGATCACGATTTCAAGAGAAGATTGGTGTCTCTGGGAAAGGTGAGCATGTTCTCAGCATAAATTTCTGACCATGGATCAAGATTATATCTCCAGCAGTCTCAATCCCAGCGATTCCCAAGTCATGAAAGTGTCTATAGAGATTCTCAGTCATCTAGGTCATGATTGTCCCAAAGGCAACTGGACTTTCTTGGTTTTTTTCTTTAAAATGTTTTGCTTCTCATCTGAGAAACTTCTTCAGTTCTTCAACCAGAACTGAAGAAGCTTCTTGGGTGAAAAGTGAAATGTTTTCAAAGGAAAAAAACCAAGAAAATCCAGTTGACATTTTGAAAAGCACCTTTGCGGCAACCCATAAAACACTGCAAGTGGAGCTGATAAGGTGTTGCAAGGAACACTGATTGACTACGAGTTAGATGTAACATACATTCATGCTGATCTTTTCTACTTAAAAAGTGCAGCACAGCCATGATGGTGCACTGGTTAGAATGCAGTATTGCAGGCTAAATGGCAACTGCCAGCAGTTCGATCCTGACCGGCTCCAGGTTGATTCAGCCTTCTATCCTTCTGCAGTTGGTAAAATGAGAACCTAGATTGTTGGGAGGCAATATGCTGATTCTGTAAACCACTTAGAGAGGGCTGTAAAGCACCATGAAACAATACATAAGTCTAAGTGCTATTGCTATTACGGACAATTTTGAGTAATAAAATATAGATTTGAGCATTTGAAAACAACTGTTGTGAGTCAAATGTGATTACTAATTACTGCAATGTTCTAAATACTGCAGACTGAAATACTGTACCTTAAAAGCACACTTGCTTTACATCAATTAATTATAATGAGATTTACTTTCATTAAAATTGTTTGTAATCTTACACCATGGCTATACAACAATGTAATTTTAAGCACATTTAATTAATGATCAAATTAGAAATTCATAGGTTTATGGCCTTAAGAGGAAGGGAAACATTGCTTCTCTTTAAATATTTATGACTTACTTTAGCAGTGAAATCAGGAACATAAAATTAGACCAAGACCAAAAATATCACCCACAAATTAATACCATATCACTTAGTTTATGTCTCATATATGGTACTTAGCATTCCCATGAACTCATACAGTAGGCAGTTGTTAAAGATCGGACTTTTTTCAGTAGTAGCCCTCCTATCCCAAGGTTTTATTTTGGGTTTAGGCAAAGATATATAGACAGGTCTTTTAGCTTGTTAAATTTCTAATGTTCTGTATTAAGTGGCTTTAGAATTTGTTCTTCTGCTGTTACGTTAGACTTTCTTCCACACATACATTTACAGTATTTATTCCTTTCATTGTTGAATAGAATAGTTTGTTTTGCTTTGCTTTTCCTAAATATCATCTCCTATTGAACAACTAATAAACCCTTATAATAAAGTATATAACAACAGTGCTCCAATGCTCATGGCCTGCTCTAATAGTAAAGTAGTGTAGTAAAA
The DNA here is from genome assembly GCA_032468155.1 of Oxyrhabdium leporinum. Lineage (NCBI taxonomy): Eukaryota > Metazoa > Chordata > Lepidosauria > Squamata > Cyclocoridae > Oxyrhabdium > Oxyrhabdium leporinum. The sequence goes on along the minus strand of JANHFL010009618.1, from coordinate 184,993 downwards.
GTAAAGACAATAAGCTTGGCTGAAAGAGGAAAGTGGGGCAGTGCAGAGATTAGGATTCAAAGACAAAATATAACTTGAACTTTCCGTGGACAGTCAATCCACTAAATACCCAGTGCTAGGTCAGAACCCTTTAGAGCAAATGCTTCTTTTTTGAGGATTCTTTTCAGCTGTAGAGGCAGCCACATAAGCTCATGAAAAGACATGACTGCTTTAGGATGTTTTCAACAAGTGCCCCGCACACTCCAAATCCCACTTTTTCGTTTAAACCCAAGCCCTATTTAGACCAAAAATGGTTACTAAGCAGAGTTTCAGTATGTTGTATTAACTTCATATACTCCTTAGATAATGTGTCAAGGAATTGACACTTAAATGTGTGTATAATAAACTGTACAAGCGATTGAACACTCTTTGCAACAGTGCTAAGCAGAGGTAATGCTACACACGCTAACTATGTAGTGGAGATGGCAAAAAGAAGTATCACCAGTATCATTGGATGGAATTCATTGAAACTTCTAGTGTACATCTGTTACTTTGCAAGCACTCAAATTCACAGAAGATTCCTCACCTTCCAGAACAGACTGAGGAATGCAGAGTTAAACAAAATAGTTAGAATTGCATTAAGCCAATCTAAGATTTGAAGTGTAGATTTTTGCTATTATTGTTATTCCTTGGAAATGACGGTTGGATCAAGCATCCTTTATCCAAATGACTTGGACAAATAATTGGCTTTTAAGTAGTAATGATTTATTTACAATAGCACTTTTATAAACAATTGCACGAACATTTTTACATTAATATTATGAAAAAGTATCATTGCTAAATTAGGCAGGAAAACCTCTAGGAGATTTTAATTTGCTTTTTAAAAGGAGAGTGGAGAAAGGAAAAAAATAATAATACAACAGCTCTGGAACAGAACTATAAATACAGGAGTATTGGCAAAAGTGCAGTTCATGCAATTCATATTTATATACTTGTTTAGGTATTTTTTAAAAAACTGAGTGTTGGTTTCAAGATTAAGGTGCCTACATGATTCTTGTTAAGAGGTCAAAAGAGTTGATAATGAAGATCAGTTGATTTTAGTTTCCATTGGCAGGCTGATTGGATCTGCAGATATTCTATTATTTTTTTTGTCCAACCCTACTAAAATCCTATGAATTGTTACTCTCAAGTTTTGCCGCTTTCATGTCAGCATTTACAGGATTTTCTTGAGACTCCTAAATGATTCAAATACCTCTCACAACCATTTTGGTTATTCTTTGAAAACTGGATTTTTGCACCAGATTTTATTTTTTTAAATCTCAAGCACTGAAGACATTATTAATGGCGTTCAGCTGATACATTTCAAAGAAAAACTAAAGACATAATACATAAAGTTTCCACACATTGCTTCACTCATGCGCATTGCAATTTTAGTAAGCACTGGATAGATTTTGAACAGGTTTCTGAAAGATTATGTTTGCATGTCAATTAGTGTAGCCAATTCTTATATTCTCTTATGAAAAATGAATTATGATTTCATTTCCCAATCTAATGTTGACTTTGGAAAACCTTAGTTTTCATTATAAAGCATAAAGCTGTTAACATTCAACTGGTGAATGCTGCTTAGTATTTCAAGCTTCAGGAATTTAACTCTTCTCTTAAACTTCATAGAAGACTTTAAAAATTACATATACATCGTATGTCCCTATAAACCTGCCTCAAGTTTGATAGCATGTAATATTGTTTTAAAGTTCTAGATTCTTGCCTCAAGTACTGTTGCCAAACCTGATACTATGTGTAGCAGTTCAAGGATTGTAAAATATGTCTTGTTTTTCAATTGTGAATTATGTAGTTCAAATATTTTCCAATATTGGAAAGTATTGCCTGGCTACAGTACATCTTTTCAAACAGATCTATGTACTGAGTTATCTTCTTATGAATAAGTCAGCTTCTCCAAAGCTACTTTAAAAATAACTCAAGTTTATAACAAACAATATTTGCAAATGTGTTAAAGAAAATACTTAAAAAAATCTCTTCAAAAGTATAGTTTACTTCTACCATAAAGTGGTTATCCAGGCACTCCCATCAATAAACTGAAATGTCCTCTTAGGTTAGTATTCAGCTGCAACAAGTCGTTTTAGGCCACATAAAATATTTTGGCCACCACTTTCTTCTGAAGACACAGTGAAAACATCTGTTCTTATTAGCTTTCCAGGGCATCCAGTACTTTCATAATCTGTAGTTTTATAGCTTTGGTGGCATCACCTGCATTTGGAATCAAGTACCTTAAAAATAGAAATGATAATATCATTTGTTAATATACCAAATCACTTTCACAATGTAAAGTAATACAATTAAAATATTATGACATAATCCATAGGATCCTTATATATGATGTGCATGCACACACACATACTCTCAGGCATACATACACACATATACAATGATGCTTATTTCCAAAGAAGATGAGATAAAGAATCAGTGTGTCATTTCTCTTCCACCCCACCTTCAGGCTCTGCCTCATCATCACCTAGTTAGCTGCATAATGTTTTGGAAGTCTTTCAAGACATGGCTATGTCCTTAGGCTGAGGATCCCAGGAGACATTCTATGATGGCTCTGTTGATATAGTTAGCATTTATTATCTCGTGAACTTTTTTATTTTTAATAATGACTGTTTTGCATGTTTAATAATTATTGTTTTTATATATTTTTGTTTTACTTTATCGTTGTCTGTAATCCAGAGTATCTTGGGTTGTAAAATGGAGGCTACATAAATTTGATAAATACATAAATATATTAGTTGCCTAGCAACTAATTTCCAATTGGGAAAAATTTAAATTATTTGGAATACTGATTAATATGTCGCTATTAAGAGAATCTCAAAATTCCAGGATATACTGTATTTTTTGGAGTGTAAGATGCTTCGAAGTATAAGACACAAATTAGTTTTTGGGGAGGAAAACAAGAAAAAAAAAATCTGCCTCTGCCTACCAGGATCCATCGGTATTCATCTGGCTAGTGTCCTTGCAGCAAATAGCAAACAGCCTGGTCAGTTTCAGCACGTTTCCACAGACCATCGCCGCCTTTGTGCCTCATGTTTTTGGCTTCTGTGCCTTGTGTTTTTGGCCTCTGTGCCGCACGTTTTCAACCTCTGAATGCTCCATTTCAGCCCCCTGAAATGGCTATCTCCACTGCCTGGAACTGCCTGAAAATGCAACCCACAGAGGCCAAACATGGGGTGCGTGGAGGCCGAAAATGTGACGCACAGAGGCCGAAAACACAATGCACGGAAGTGGCGATCGGTGGCGATGTGCTGCAGTAATCCCCTCAGCCTTGAAGGGGGTTGAAATGGAGAATTTGGAGGCTGACAACGTGAGGCACAGAGGCCACAAATGAGAGGAACAGAGGCCAAAAACGCGAGGCATGAAGGAGGTGATGGTCTGTGGAAATCCCTGCAGCTTAGAACAGGTCTAGAGCAGAGGCTGAAAATGGCCAAGGGGTAGGGGATAGTGGGTGGGCAGGGCTACATTCAATATATAAGACACACCCAAAATTTTACCCTTTTAGGGGGGAAAAAGTGTGTCTTATACTCCAAAAAATACGGTATGTAGATTATTCACTCATGCTCTAACATAGTGATTAAACTGTATCTTAATTAAATCACAAGGATTAATAATTTCTAGACTATCGTTTAGCCAACTAAAGAATGTATAAAAAGTTCTATAGAACTTGAAGAAGGCTCAGCCTTCAAGATAATACTAGCACGTGATAATACTTGATAATACTAGCACTTTACATTAAACATGATTCGTTGTTTATACAAGGACTTTGTAATTCCCCATGTAATAAAGCTATGCTTAACAATATTAGAAATTACTGTCAATTGATCATTTCATTTTGATACATAAATGAATAAATGAATAAATACACAAAATATATGGATGATTCATATGTAATTGAAACTAATCATAGTAAAATCTTACCTCTCAATTGCCAAAATCTCTATGCCTGAAGCAGTACTATTTCCATATTTAAAGGTTATTAATTCTGGATGCTTTTTCTTGGAAGTAATTTTTACCACAGCATTTAGTGCTTGACGAGATTGTATGTAAGCAAATCCCTTTCGAGAGACAATCTCTCGCAAACAGTACATGTGTGTTGTAGTTACCAAAAGGTGACTAGAAGAAAAATAAAATAAGTGGCATTTTATAAGGAAACAGACATTTCCCCATCGTCAGCATTATTATCCTGAGGCAAATATATTTTGAAAATAATAATATTCTGTGGCTACACAGCTATTTGGCAAGTTTACAATTAACTTTTCATCAAGTTGTGGACATACTTTATATTATGGTAAAAGTGCAAATATATAATATTACGCTATAACCAAAAAAAAATATCTGCTATGAAATGATTATCTGCAGTAAATTTGTTCATTGCTGTCTGTGAGCCATTAATCCATACACTTAATTAGCCAGCCTACATTTTTTTTAAAAAAATCATTAAGTAGGGTTAAAGGTAAATTTGAAAAATAATTACAGAAACCTATATATCTGGCATTTAAAAGGTAGCAATTGTCTATACTAAAGTGTGTATATGTGTGCATGTCTGTATGCTTACATACATACACATACAGAGAGAGAGAGACAGAGACGCCCACTTTTTATCATTAGAAATATTATTAAATTTATAAAGCCAATGCAACAATACCTAGGAAACATGTGTCCACTTTCTTTCACTTCATTACAAGGGAAATGGTATTTTATATCTGGCTTATTTATCCAAGTCTGAACGTTGACGACTTCTTTTCTATCATCATCAGACATTGAAGAGCTATCAATTTCATCTGTTTCAAAAAGAAAAAGTGCTTTCATGGACAAAATCTTTTTAATTGCTATCGCACATTTTGAAAAACATTTTTCATTCTTATTTGAAATTTATGAAATAAAGGCTGCTGCTCATATTTGACAGTCATTTTACAAGTCACATTTATGGTTAAAACTACAGTGTTAAAGCCAAGACATTCATTCTTAAGTTGCTGCTTCCATGCAAAAGTCACAGTATATTTCCCATATTGTATACATGTATGAAATATGTATTACAATATAGTTTGATAAAGTAGGGATTTTCATACTATATTCCATACAATTTTGGATTCCCTGAATGCTGATG
>JANHFL010009618.1:153198-171414 GCA_032468155.1 Oxyrhabdium leporinum | reverse complement strand
TGATGGATTAGAAAATAACAATATAAGAATAGAATGGGATTTTTGACTGTATTTGTTAAATGTTTGTACCCAGTTTGGTACACCGTGTAACGGAAGAATTGTTTGGAAAATAAAAAAAACTTATTGGAAAAAAATAATAATATTCAGAGTGCTCATCAGTGGCTTCCTTATTATATAGGAGAGAGGTTAAGTATCTCAATGATCAATCCTGGATTTTACTTTTCAATATTTCAGCTTTTGTAAAAAAATTAGGCAAGGCATGAAGAAGTCTCATACTTATACAATTACTTACAAAAGATTTACATAGTAGTAATGAAAGTATAACTTCTTTTTAAAATTTATTTTATCAACAAGAATAAAACAGAAAAAAGAACATCCAATACTAACAACAGTAAAAAAATCTAGAAAACCTCCTGCCAAATGTCAAACAGATCCAACATTAAACATAAAGAATCCACCCCAGCTGGGTGCTGAAAAAATAAATTTTAAAAAAAACTGATAGGTTTTCCTCCCCTTAATGTAATAGGTCTACAAATAGTTATAAGCTTTCCCTTCCTTATTTAACAAAAAAATACTATATTAACATATATTCCAGATGAGGACATTTCTAATAGTCAAATCAACCCAACATCTAATCATAGTATGTTAAAAAAAGAAAAAAAAGTCAACAGATTAACCCAAACATTACACTAATCTTCAAATCCCTCTGTTAACCATCTGTTATTGTATTTAACATGTAGAATGTCCACAAAGTTTCCAGTATGAAAAAATAATTTCTGAAACATGAGAGTATAAAATCAACAGCTATGGAATCTAGTACATTTGGAACTAAATTTTTAATATTCTTGGACCTATATCTCCTGATATGCAACTGGATTCTTGCACATACAATACAGTATCCTGTCACCATTCTGTATGCCATGCTCCAAAGCTGCTTATCAATAGCAGAAGTGAGGGGTGCTTATATGGAAGACTGTGACGAAGAATCTATTCTTCATTTGCAGAATGACATCTACCAGCAATATGACATCACTTGATACAACATCTGAACTCTATCCTTCACTTGAAAGTAAACATATTAAGCTGACAGCTTACTTACTAAGTCAGAATCTAAGTGAAATGCAGTTGATAAATGGCCAGCGTTGTATTGTTCTGCAGGGCGACAATCCACCACAAAGAATCTTACTCCTTCCTAAAACAAGAATATTTTTTTTATTTTTTTAATATGTCAGTTGACAATGCAGAGAAAATGCACCACAGCTTAAGTTAATTAATTTATGCTAACAAAAGCAGACAGCCAACTCCTTTAGCCAAGGGTTATACTTTAAAGCTGTGCACTTTGAAAATGCTTTCTACAGAATTGCTTTGCAGTGAGATGGTTATGATTATAACAAATATGAAAATTTACATAGCATCAATTTAAAGGAAAACAGTGTTCTTGATACTCCTCAAAATTATCTGAATAATTAAAAATAGCATGCCTTCCAAACAGTTTACACTTGTTCTTTTGCCTATATGAACTAAGAGTTACAATTCTTTGAGCCGATGGAACATTTTTAAAAAATTGTGATGTGCAATTATTTAAATCCAAAGTAAAATAAATACTTTTGGAAGGACAAGACTATGCTTGATACTGCTGGAGTCTTTTTAAAGAAGACAAATATTTCCAACATAACATGGTAGCGTGAAAAATATTTAGGTCACCATACTTTGTTGGCACCTCCTTACTATCTGAATTCAAATGTGTATATTCTTAGGATCACTGTAGAGACAGGTACATGAGTTTAGAGAAATAGGCAATAACCAGAGCAGGTCCCGATAGGTTTTTACAGAAGAAAGATATTTAATAAGATAAACAACTATTAGTACCCGTCTAAGACGTACAGCCTAATTATATTATCTATATATAATATTGAAATGATAAATCAAATCATTAAATCGCAGCAATCAGATTCAGTTATCTGATTTGCTAATATTAAAATATTCTTAAGATAGTCTTGTAGATGTGGCATATGATTTTAATTTCTTCCCATTTTGGGAATACTTACTGACCCCTTGTTGTTGATTTGCTTGAAGTATCTCTGATACTGAAACTGCAAGACACAAAGCTTGACTCAAGTCTGAGTCATCATCTTTGATACCCAATAAGCTGCTGCCAAATAGACTGTGATTTTCCTATGACAGTTAAGAAAAAAAAACAATAGTTATGATAAATATTAAAATGTAAGCACAGTCATTACATTAGGACCATGGTCTTTTTGTAAACTTATATAAATCTTTTATAACATACACAGCATTAGATATATGAAGTTTATGTGTGCATTTTTACATAATATTTACAGGATTATTCCTCAGTTCATTCACATCCTGCATCTTTTACAATTTTTTCCATATTTTAAAATGGAAGTTGTGATTATCCATAAAAGCAGGAATAAAAACCAGAATAAAATGTGAACATCTTATGGCCTGCCTCTTAAGCCTCAGCAGAGCAATTTATTTTCCAGAAACTGGATAGGATAGGAAATAATGTAATATTTAACTGTACTTTGCTTTTTATAGTTGGCAGTTAATGGCACATTCTTTGTATCAGTTGCGGGTGATGTTATGGATATACCCATGTAATTTACTATCTTTCTCCTTCTCTTTGTCTCTTTTTGTCTCCACCCCCCACCCCCAAAAAAAAGACACTCTGGGCGGTGTACTATAAAAATATGAAAGACATTTATCACCATTGTTTTCTAGAAAATTTTGTTTCCCAATCCAATCTATATGTTTAGTTCCTGGTGACCTCTCATGTAAGGTTACTCAAACCTGACTAGTACTGCCATCTAGCAGAGTGAATGGAAACTAACAGAGATTTGAATCAATGTTTTTTTAAAGTCACTTGGGTTTGGCAGAAGTTACTATGGAGCTCATTCTAAGCAATAGCAATTGATATTGAAAGAAATGCTGGACATACTATTACTTAAAATCTACGATCTCAAGGTCCATCATTCTTATTGGATAAATTCAATTAGTGAAGAATTAATGTAATTATATTACATATTTATTCTTCATGCCCTTGAATCTAACCTTTAACCATTTCATTCTTGGAATTTAAAGTACAACCATGCTGCTAAGATTGATGAGAGTATTAGTACACATCATCTGGAAGGCATAGCAATAGCAATAGCACTCAGACTTATATACCGCTTTACAGTTCTCTCTAAGCAGTTTACAGAGTCAGCATATTGCCCCCGACAATCTGGGTCCTCATTTTAACAACCTCAGAAAGATGGAAAGCTGAGTCAACCTTGAGATTCAAACTGCCAAATTGCAGGCAGCCAGCTGGCAGCAGAATAGATAAGACAGCTCAATATGTTTGACAATTACCTTTCTGAAAGAAATTGGGGTCTTGCTACAATAATATTGTGCTAGGGAGAAAAGGTCTTCTATATCTTCTTCTTCCAAACTGCCAGGAGATTTTTCAAGAAAGCCTGAAATATACAAAACATTACATCAAGTATTATAAGATGAATTTTGTTAACGTGCAGGTCTATGTTATTAATCTCTTTTAATCAATCCTTACATGATTTTGTTCATCATAAAGTTTCATAAAAATGGCTTGTAATATGGAGAATATAATGTCTCATGTAATAAAGAAGCAAAATGCTGTTGCTAACCAACCTAGATATTGCTGATGGCAAAAAGACAGATTGTGTCCTGGTGACCAAAGCAACATCTCATTATCTCAGTGTTCTTCCACTTTAAACAAATATCTGCAACTTCAGTCACTCCTGGAGCTTGATTAAAAATTGCTCAGATATGGAAAAGAGAAAAATAGTAGTAGCCCAAAAAAAAAAGTAGTAGCAAAAAAGAAAAAAAATGTTAGGATTCAATGGGCTTGTATTCTTTGCAGTAGGTCCACGGTATATAATTGTATACTTCCCCAAAAGAACCATAGGTTTGAGATAAAGAAGTCAGCATATAATAATGTAAAAAAATAAATAAAAATTGAATGGACAGATAACAAAAATGTGAATAGTAGAACAGATAACTGTAAAGAATTCAGGGAAAAAAGCAGAGCAAGACCAAACAAAGTATTTGTAATGTGAACAATGCACAAAATATAACAATATTTTGTAATCATTTTGTAGAAAAAGTCTATGGTACATCAGTCGGTGGACAAAACAGTTCTGCCTTAAACTACCTTTTATTTTTGGATCTGAATTAGTTCAAAGTGGATCTGAATTAGTACAAAGTACATTAACTTTGTACAGACCTATTTTTTAAAATATGAAAATGTAGTCTTCCACATATCAACTTCATTGTATTACTTTGCCTAAATAGCATTACATTAAAACTGAAGAACTTACTCACAACATCTTCTTTACTATCAGATTCTGGTGCCAAGATCAATTCCCTGAAAAGGCAAATGGAGAAGCATAAAGCAGGTGTAAAAAAAAAGAAAAAATAATCAAGAGTAGCAGCTAAGTAATTTGCTGTCATGTACTTACTTAGCATTCACAAGAATGATAAGCATTAGGAAATAAATGAAGAATGGGTCTGCTAGCTGAAAATATCCATCCCATATTGTTTGGGTGACTTCATCTGTGCAGTAACTTGAAAACAAGGACCCAAGCTGAAAAATAGATTAAAAAAAAAACAACTGAAGCAGATTTTAGTAATATAATTATATTAAATTTGTTTTATGTATTTCAATCTTAAACATATATCTATACATAAGGTAATGTAACTACTATGAAACCGCCAAAAAAGTTTAAGCGTACAATTTCAGTTTGCAATAATCAGAAAGCGGTATTGCCAAAATTATCACTACACATACTACAAACTTTAATTATGCTTGTATTAAACAACAGTGTTATATATTCATACAAACCCAGGCCATTATTTAATGCTTAAAGTTTGAAGAACTATAAGAAGTTCTAAGAACTGTTCTCAGAAACCTGAGAGCAAGAGAATATGCTCAAGCTTTTAGTTGTAAATTTAAAACACAGTATTGTTTATGATACAGAATAACAAAATAATAATAATTTTATTTCTTGAAACTGCTGGCTGAGAAACAGACCTCATATGCATGATCATATGCCGTTTGATTTTAACAGAAATAAATAGGGGATGTAAAGATAGATTCAATTCAGTTTTAAGTAGTACATTTACTAATACAATATTTTTGAGAATAAAAAACATCGAAGAGCTTTATACATGTATTTACAATGGATTAGCTATTTTTTTAAGTGCAGCCTAATTCTCATATAAAGAGATTAAGCCATAGAAACATTTAAAAAACAAATTCTGATTACAAGTAAGTAAATTTTTAAAGTCCAAAAAGATACATTGATTTTATATAAAATATAATTGATTAGTCTTTATTAAATATGACAGACATTATATGGAAATTAAATATACTTTATAAAATCTTTACAATCACAGTTTAACCAGTTCAATTGCACATTTCATAAAGATTTTAAAGTATCCACCTATTAAAACAAAGCAATTTTCATATTAATAAGCCTCCTTCTTTGTAGGATAATGTAATGATTTTTATTGCTTTTAAACAATGATTAATAGGTGCATTTGTGTGTTTGCTTACATGGCTAATACTAGATTAATAGAAAGATCATAGATTATTCTTTAGGAACCATGCATATAATAGCATGCCATGAAAGTGTAACAAAAATAAAACCCTATATCCTTTAATTCTTGGGAGAAATTACCATTGCTAATCAGACATTTCTGCTTGTCTGTTATGGGCCAAAAGAAAATAATTTCTGATCAATAGAAAGACCTCTTACGAACAAGTGAATTCACTGTAAGAACTTAATATCAGAAATCAGAATCTTATAAAATCCTATCTGTAGTAGCTACAAAAATTTGTGCAAAATGCATTCTTTTTGTTTAGGAGTTGTTACTAGGTATATGAAATTTTCTGTTATAGGACTTCACTTTTCATTATGTTTTCCTACTTTCACTTTATTACCCAGTTGAGTGCATACGAGTCCGGCGTCATCTTTTTTGTGTCTAGAAATGAGCATAGTTCTGGTTCATGATATTGGAGGAGCAGCCTAAAGAGATGAAATGGTCTCCCCTTCAGAAAACAGTCCCTGAAAGAAAGCAGTGATAGAAGCAGATACAATAAAAATGATTGTACATTTTTTTAAAAAAACCATATGAATGACTTTCATAAAGATTTGATTAAAAAAATATCAGAAGAATTATCTTCATAGGCTTATGATTTTAAAAAATCCAAACAAAAAATGCCACCTTGAGAAAAAAGGAAGGACAATAAAGGGATAAGGTGACATCCATAAAATAAAAAATAAGATTAAATTTAATGCTCATAAATGATTTATTTACCTTGGAATGTATTTGTTCATGATAGCATAGAAGCAATTGTACAAGTCACTTCGTGAAAGTCGAAGATGAACCAAAGGTTTAAGGAGATAGGACCAGCTCAGGTTAGAACTGTATTTAACATTACGAGATTTACAATAAAATGTAATCACAGATTCAATATCCAAACGTAATACTGACTTCTCCTCCTCTGGTATAGATAGCTGATCTAAAAAGAAATAATATATAAGTTATTCATTATACACCACATGCATTCCTTGATTGTATTAGCCCGAGACCTTAGTCATTCCCCAAAACTGGCAAATGATAAAGAGATAATAAAACAACAAAAACAAGTTAACAGTTCAGCTGATTTTTTTTCAAAGAAAGAAAAACACCTAGTACCAAAGGATATCAAAAAACTTTCCATGGATATCAGAATGGGGTCCCTAGAGGAAAGTAAACTCCCTCAGCAACTCTTGTTTACTGAATGTCAGCAGTAGTGAAAATTGTTTTGTGAACAATAACTGAGTAAATAGCTTGATAGAATCTGACTTGGGAGAAAGAGACCTACATGGAATCCCAGGAACACACAGTGGCTGCAAACTCAGAAGCTAGCTATTTCTAGAATAGCCCATCTTTGACTCTTGATGGGGTTGCACTCTGCCAGATAGAGTTGGTTTATAATCTGGAGATTCTCTGGACTCATAGTTTCTGCTTGAGCAGCAAGTCAGGTCTGTGGTCAGAGGGCCTTTTGCTCAATTATATCCTGTACACCAGTTGTGACAGGACATTTCTAGAAAAGGATATTTCACTTTCCCTTGGGTCCTTACTACCTTTTCGTTGGAGTATTGCCCTTTGATTCACTTGGACTGGCCCCGAAGACCAGAATCTTTGGTTTGCTCAATATGTAGAGGTCCAAACAATTATGGGAAAAGTTCAGTTAATTCACTAATGAAGCTGCATGGCTACCAGTCAGCTACCAGTTGCAATTCAAAATTGTCATTTTAATGTTGTCATTTTAAAGTCCTACATAGTTTAACCACTAGACATCTACAAGGCCATCTTCTTTGAGATGGATTTGCCTCTCAGATTGCATCTAATATAGAAGGGTTGCTAAGGATCCTAAATCTGAAAGAATGCCATTTATAGGATTCCATGCTTGTATCCTCTCAGTGATGGCCTCATGCCTCTAAGAACAGCATACCTTGAACTTTTTGGATCATCCCCTATTAAAATTTTAAGACTCACTTTTAAAGAAAAACATTTAGCAATGCTTGAAGATTGTTACTCAAATGGTGATACATCAGATTCTCTGTAATTGACTTTTTATACCTCTATTTTGCATTGTTACATATAAGTTGTCAAAAAGGAGAACCATTTAACATTAAATAATATAGTATCTCTGTACCACATTTCAAGTAGACTTAACACATGTATTTGAATTTCAGGCATCTTAGGGATTAGATAAAAACACTGTTATAGAGAGATTAAATATTATCAGTGGCTTTCAGCCTAACAATCAAAATATTATTTCAGACTCACCAACTAGTTCTTGACAATCTTTGTGAATCAGTGATTGTTCTGGCAAATCTAAACATCCGTCCCAAGATGCTAAACTGTCTCCTTTCCCTACAACATTTAATGCAATCTAAAATAAATATAAAAGGAAATAAAGAAGAAATATTAAATATCTTGACTGCAATGAAGATATGATTCTTAAACCAACTTTTAAAAAAAAAGTATTTAAAGAGATATTGTTTCAAGCATAAATAATGAAATCAGTGATTACTGGCTCTTTATAATGAACGATGCAGCATTCATAATTTTTGAACAATCTACATTTAATGATATGTAAGAATTGTTGATGAAACTGAACGTATGCATTCAAGTCATGTATGACAAAGAACTATGAACACTCTTTAAGTTAGTAAGTCAAATGCATTATATTTCCTATGATGTTCTTTATTTATTATTGAAGTAAACTATTGCCTCTTGAGTTTAAAGAGAAACTGCAGGTATAACTGAACAAATGTAACAGTATTTCAGCACTCATTTAAACAAAAAAGCATTTCAGAAAGCATGTGCTAGTACCGGAAATATACTGTAATGGAAAAGACTGTAATTAAACAATTTCCCCCAAATTATTTTTGTATTTGAAATTAAATCCTCCCAAGTTTACTCTTCCCTGTGAATCAATATCTTTTTACTGATGTTGCAAAAATAACTTTTATACAGTTTGCTGTATGGATCAAGAAACTTTCAAATAAAGGAAGATCAAAAAAACGAAGAATATTTTTCCACACATCTTCTCCAAAGCCAGTTGCATTCTTAGAAATGGATTTCCCTTTTTAAAATGACAGTTTAACTAATGTATGTTTTATTTATGCAGTGCATAATTTGACTCTAAAAAAGGAAGACGTACATGTTGAATTTGCATTTGAAATTATTTCCTTGAAACATAGATGGCAATTGCAAAGTTAATTGAGTAAATATTTTGATGCATTGGTATAGACAAATTTATATGTTAAGTTAAAGTATAATCATTACAATTATTGTTAGATTTATAAGTTCTATGCTTCAATAGCCTACATAGCATTCTCTCTTCCAATGTTGTTCCATAATAACAATCTTGTGAGGTAACTCAGCTGACAGCAGAGACTAGCCCAAAATCACTGAGCAAGATTCCATGGCTATGGGTAGGTTTCAATCTTCATTTTTCTGCTCAAATATCCTAACTGCTATATCGGAACAGGTAGTTCCTATCTTTTCTGAACTACATAACTCAGAAAAAAATTATCAAATAGGTAAAAAAGGTTTACCTTCCAAACTTTGGCTCTTAGATGTTCAGGCAGAGGTCTTCCTTGGACTATGTTCCTAACTGTTTCAAGATCACAGCCTCCTTCTTCCAGAGCTTCTGCAAGGTCATTTTCCCTACAAATGTTGAATAAGATTATATGCAGTTTTAAGGTAATGATGGGTTTCAACTTTTGAAATATTTCATCTTTTAGTACCAACCTTACTTCACATAATTTGAAGCATAAATGATTAAAATGAATGTCTTTTGACACAAAAACATTTTTAGGGTTTAAACTTATATCAATGATTTAACTTCAGAAGGTATTATGTCTAAAGAAGAATGCAGATTTTGTTCTCATTTTAAATCAAAAAGTAACTCCATAGTGCTATTAACTTAGGGGTTGTTGTTTTTTTAAAAAAATTGAGACTAACCTCTTAATAAAAGTTAAAAACACATATTCTGCTAGAGAAGTTCTCTGAGGATGGGCTTGTCTGAGAATGGGCTTCGGTACGAGTCCAAAACCTCGGAAGACTAAACCTCTGGTTCTGGTAACTGACCTAGATGGGATCCTGCAACATTTATCCTGGGACACTATATTTGCCTTCATTTGTAAAAGTTAAAAAGATGTGTGAAAATGGTACCACAAGACTGCTGGGTGCAATTCAAGGTCCTTGTACCATAGTATTCTAACAATCCTTCATGACCTGGATGCTTGTGGGACAAGCTCCCAACAACTGTTTCTGCCCATTCAATAAGATCTGATATAAGGTTGGCACTCTGAGTCCCATCTCTTAAATTACTGTTTCCAATGGGAACTTGAATTTGTGCCATTTCTCTTCAGAGCTGCCTTTGTCAGTCCTTTTAAGCAGACCAGATGAGGAAGCAGCACAAGGATTACAGGAATGCAGTGGAATTGTTTTAGGTACAATAACATAATTTTAAAAGTCTATTCCTTCTACCTCATCTTAAATCAAAGAAAATAAAGTTGGGCTATTTCAAGTTTCTTTTTGTCACCTTTCCCAGGACTGAGTTTCCCTTTTCAGTTTTTTCCTTTACTTGTTCCTGCATACTTTTTTCAAGGTTCTCTTTGCATTTCTTTATAGCCCAATGGAAGCACATTTCCCCTGCCTCCTGGCTTGAATGGTCCCAACCTTCTAGCTTTCAAGAAGGAACTTAAGACCTGTCTCTTCCAGTAGACTCCAAGCTAGTTTTATGTGTGGTCTAATTAAGCATCAACAATGGTGTAATAAAACTGATTATTTTAACCTCCCAGCTTGTGTTTTTTTTAATGTTTGTTTCTAATAATTTAATAAAACTGCTTTATAAGCCACACATATTATCAAACAAGTAGTCTTAAAAATCTTATTACCCCAAAAATGTTTTTGAACATTTAGTTTTCCACACATCTACATACAGAACACCACAATATATAATGCCTTTATTGTAATACTTCTATTTGCAACTTTTATTGGATTTTTACAATGCTCAAAATGGTTTTAACTATGTACTGTGTGTTAAATGTAATTAAAACTGAGAATTACAATTTTAACTCTAAAATAAAATAAGAAATATTGCTACCAGGTAACTGCATGTTAATTTATGATTAAGATAAAACATGGGATAAATACAGGAAAATATGTAAAAAATAAGCACAGACAACAGAAATCATAATATATTTCTTTTATTCAGATAAGACTATAGTTTATCTACCTTTTAAATCAAGCTGTACTTTATGTATTACTATTGATTGGGCCAAAGTATATTATCTCTTTCAATTCTTCCTTTACTAATTTCAAATTCAATGGTATAGGTGGAAACAAATCAAGAATCTCAGAATTAAAATTCTTATAATGAAATTGACACGTACAGTTCTCTAATGCATATCTAAGAGAATGTAGTCCAGGGCTATAAAGTGATTCAGATTTAAAGGGGAAAAGGTGATTCAAAGTACAAATGTATCAAGGTACACATTGTACGTGTTGACTCCTTAAATCATATAGGTCATTTTCTAACTTTGTACAGCTGAGTTATGTAAGGCTGAAAAGAGAATCAGCTTCATTATTTGAAGAAAAGTATCGTACAGGTAGTTCTTGACTTATGGCCATGCATTTAATGACCTTCAAAGTTATGATAGTCCTGAAAAAAGTGACACTACTGGTCCTTGCACTTACGACCATTGCAACATTCCCATACTCACATTATCAAAAATTGATACTTGCCAATTGGTATTTCTGACAGTTGCAGCATCCTCATCTGGTTCCAATCTAAGGTCACATTTGTGACTCTCCCAAGGGGCTTCTGACAAACAGTCAGTGGGAGAAGTTGAATTTGATTAATGATCATGAGTTGTTTAAAGATCGTGACAAATAAGGCTATAAAATTTGGTGCAACTCACTCAATCACAAGGCTAAAAGAAGTTCCTTCATACTTTCTTTACTGGCATTACATGCAGGGAAAATGAATATGTATGTACGTACGTATCTATTTATTTCTGGAATATTACTCCATTATTGATGGCAAAGCAGATAATTCATATTAAAAAAACTGCAGGAAAAGTAACAAGGTTCATCCACCCCAATTGAAGGCAATGTCATAAGGTTCATTCAGCAAAATGACTCCTTGTATAATGAATCAAATCTTATATATTTAGCCAGCTGTTTTATCTTACATTCCTACAAAGTATATGGCTCTGTAACAGATAACAGTATATTTGTGTTTTTTATTGGAAATTAAAAAATAATTCCTTCTTTAGAAAAATGATAAACTAAGCTATGGAAATCCTCATCAATATTAAAAATACCTCTATTGCAAAACAAGTTTGATAAAGAATAATTTAATCTAGAAACCAGTTATGGATGAAAATTCAGCATGTGGACTTGAAGTACTTCCAAAGTTTGGGTTTCTCTTAACACAATAACTCTAGGCTATTATAATGAATCACAAAAAGGTCTAATAAGGACAGATTTTCTTAAAATAGAAACTCGAATTAATTGTTCATTATGATGAACGATCCTTATTATCTGATGCAATGCAAAGTATTGATTTGCTTTTAATACTACTTAAAATTAATATAAGTATTTTAATAATATTTAAAACTATATTTATACGTGGTACTAATCTAATGTTATTTTAAAACTCATGCCTTTTTTTTCTTTTTAAGTCTTTCTTAGTTTCTTCTTCTTGATTTTGCTTTTAAGTGTCTGTTAAAATAAAAAGGTAAAAAATCTTTTCTTGCCACTGGGCTTAATTTCTAATCAAATGATTATCTTTCTTGTCCTTATGTCAACCTGATTTCTCTAAATCCTAGCATAATGTGTGAACCCAGATATATATTGATATGAATTATCCAGCAATATATAAATATCTGAGTCATATGAAATACTCAGAAAAAATGGGAAATGTCATTCAGTTATAATTATGACAAAATATTTACAAAAATTTGGCTTTACCACCCTGAAACAAATTGTAATTGATATGAGATTTGATTCACAAATTGATAAATAATGCACTACATAGAATTAAAATATGAACTTATAAGAAATAATTTATGAGTAATCAAAGATAATTTTAGAAAGACTATTAAGACTGGAGTTTGATCTCTCCCGACTTTCCAATACTTCCAACATCACAATGCCCTTTGAGTTTTCACACAATTACCTGATAAAAGCTGTGTTAACATGATATAACCAATTCTGATTGTACTTAGAAAAATAAAATAATAAAATAAGTTAATTTAGATACAGCCCATCTCACTCACACTCGTACTTAGGACTGTTAAGGTAGACCAGCAGATGAATTTATTATCAAGTACTTCTCTGGCCACAAGACCAGACAGGAAATTCTGGCTAAAAGGCAGGCTTTAAAACTTCCTCCTGTCCTTTGAAAATACTCCACCCTTTCAGTCACATGTACTGACTTCAGATGGGTGTGGTACGACTCTTGTTTTATTGTATATTTCACTGAAAGAACAAAAGGTTGCAAACTGCTATAGCATACAGGAACAGAACAACACTGTATAGTAGCATAAGAACATTGTATAAGAGCATAACACAAAATTTGTATAAATTAAACACTGTATGAGTCCAAGATACATACAATAACATAGAACGAGTATACATATAAGTGTGAAAGAATGGGACATTTCACTCAACATATGGGACATAAAATCCTTGGAAAACCAGAAAGGGCAGTGAAGCAGCAAGAGAAACTCAAGCAATACTGAATGAATAAAAATAAAGTTCAAATTCTTCATGTAAATTTGCTCATATCCACCTCAAGACTGGAGGATTGGGCTTTCCTCTTTTCTTACAATTTATTTTAGCAATAGCAATAGCACTTAGACTTATATATCACTTTATAGTTCTTTACAGCCCTCTCTAAGTGGTTTTACAGAGTCAGCATATTACCCCCAACAATCTGGGTCCTCATTTTACCCCCCTCGGAAGGATGGAAGGCTGAGTCAACCTTGAACCTGGTGGGATTTGAACTGCCAAATTGCAGGTAGCCGATGGTCAGCAGATGTAGCCTGCAGTACAGTGCTCTAACCACTGTGCCACCTAGGCTCTTTTTGATTGTCATTCTCTAATTGTTTAGACTGCTAGACATTTTTGGGGAAATGCTTACAAAGAAACTTAAATATGTGGTTTGATATAACAAGGAGATCAACAATCAATGGAAGCTAAAACTAAGAATCACTTTGTCTTCACTGTCGTGCTTTGACAATCAACATGAAACACATTTAAGTTTCTAATTATATATAGAAACCTTATAAAAAAGCAATAAAATTTACTTCAAGAAAATTCATTTTATTGAATTGAGACGGGGTTATTTTAAAGAAAACCTGGTTAGAATCCTGGTTAAACTCCCGAATCCTATCAGACAACTAATTTGAATAAACGGTCATCAGAATTAAAATAAGGTATGAAACTACTTATAGTTTGTACTGAAGGTTACTGGGAAATGAAGATAGACTGTGGAATATTTGTTTATCTTGACAAAATGGTTGACACTGGATAAACACAAATGAAAAGAACTGCTTTGCTGAGTAAGATCTAAATTCAGAAAATCCAGTATGCTATTTGCTAACCAACAGTATTTGAATTCACAAGCAAACTCTGGAAATGAAGGATACCTGCCCCTTGGTAATTAAGATATCTAGTATGTCTTCTGGACATAGCATCCCATTCAGCAATCATTGACAGTTGAGTGGTTGAATACTGGAAAATATAAGTAGCTCTTGACTTGCAACAGTTTATTTAGTTCAAAGCAACAATGGCACTTTAAAAAGTGACTTATGACTGTTTTTCAGTTACAACTGTTGCAGCATCCCAGCGGTCACGTGATCAAAATTCGGCCACTTGGCAACTGATTCATATGTATGACAGTTGCAGTATCCCAGGGTCATGTGATCACCATTTGCAACCTTTTGACAAGCAAGGTCAATGGGGAAGCCAGATTCACTTAACATCCACGTTAATAACTTAACAATGGAAATGGTTCACTTAACTGTGGCAAGAGGAGTTGTAAAATGGGGCAAAATTCACTTAACAAATGTCTCACTTAGCAACATAAATTTTAGATTCAATTGTGGTTGTAGGTTGAGAACTATCTATACAGATTCAGCCATGAAGCTCAATGGGTGGAATATGTCCAATATACTGTACATATGCTAACCTAAGCAAAACATGATTTTGAGAAACTTTTTATTGCTCCTATTGTTAGAAGTCAGAAAAGTTGTTGCTCTACTCCAAATCATTAAACCATGCTATCTTACAAGCATATTGAAATGTTCGATAGAGTTGGAAGATTCTATCTCTCTATTTCTCTATCAATCACCTTTTTACTTGGAAAAAGTTTACATTTTAAAAATACAGTAAATACTGTGATTCAGTCAGCTTTCACCTGCCATACTCGTCCATTAATTCTTGGTCCACTTTTGGTGAGAAAGACAATCCATTTGCAGTTCATCAAAAAAGACCTCAGCCTTAATGGAATTTGGAGTGAACTTTAAGCTATTTCCCTTGCCCTTGTCTTACATTTAGAAACAAGAACAAATACATCAAACGAATCGGTCGTTCTGAACAGTCATGAGGATTTGCCCAGGAATCATGCTTTGTAGAGATCCAGACACAGTAGAATCCGTCAATACTACGTTTTCTAAGAGGCAGTGGAGAAGTTCTAAGTTCTCTGTCCCTCTCAAGTAGTCTATTAGCTAGCCAGTGCAACTCACCAGCTACTCGGCGAAGACGCTGCCTCCCTTTCCGCCATAGCTGTTGACGTGCCCCTAGCCGTGCCGTAAAGCGTGATCTAAATTTTCAAGGTTCTGCGCCGTTCACACTCCAAACTCACGCTTGGTTGTCGTAAAGTGCAACAGCTACGATGACGCCAACATATAGAACTATAACATAAGATTCGCCCGCCTCGTTTTGCTTCCTCGAAGCGGGTTCCTGTGGGCAAAAGAGCTATCCATAACTTCAGCGTCAGTCAGAAGTCAGAAAACGAAGTTTTAAGAATACAAATAGGCATTGAACATTCTGGAGCTTACTTCTGAGTCCACAGGCATACGATTTCAACGTGGAAGTCTTACCTATTATATTGGGATCATTGTTTGTTTTTTTAAATGGAGACTGCATAATATTTTATTGTACAGTAGATGTACAGATCTCAGCTAAACATGTTTGGGAGCGGGAAGCTTTTTGAGTGTTTTTACGGTTAGAAGCCAGATCTTTGCTGATCTACTTCACATTATGAAGAGATAAATCAACAGACTCTCATCTGTTTCTGGTAGATTGCAGAGGTGCTTACTTGATGAAGTGACCAGCTTACCGCCCTAATGAGCGTGGCAGCATAATTCCTGATCGTCTGAAAGTTAGACTGAACTGATATAGATCCCCCGAAACTTACCACGCCTTTACGCTAACAATCGCACCACGCTTCAGCGGCATTGTTTTTAAACTGTCATCAGGTCCGAGTCTATTGCAGCGCACAGCACAACCCAGCTCGAAAAGTAAAAACCAAGATATTTTGACATTTTGCTCTCGGCGGTATATTAACTCATAAACCCGGTGGCTAATTCGGACAAAATAATATAGCTAAGATTCAGAACGGTAAACAAAATCACGACATTTAAGTAAGCAAGCAAGCTATTTTTCGGGGTTTGCTCGAGACCCCTGTATCCCAACCTGGCCGGACGAACCCCCGCCACCTGTTAAGGGGTAGTTTAGTTGCGGATGAGCCTACACTACAACCCTGGTTAAAATATAGTTTGGTTTACCGTTGAGCCAGGCCATTCTATGAAGGTTTGTTTTTTGTTGGCTTAGAGTTTTGCGAGCATCAACCATAGTTGATGGTTTAATCTCCTTTTGCAAAGGCTGCACTAGCGCAGCTGGGAGCTCGCGCAACCCAAAAGGAAATGTCCGCCACGTGTTTCCTTAGAAGCAAGTCCGATTACATGCAGTAGTAGAATGCCTTAATACTACTCATAGAGCAATATGAACTGCTTGCAACTCTATAGATTTGCAGTGCCATTCTCCTCCTCTTCCTGCCTCCAGCTCAGGACACTGCCTGCTGTGAGCGAAACGAAAGTAACCTCCCCTTTGAAATTCCTCCCTGGCCGACCCACTGGGCGGGATTCAGGAGTTCAAAGCGGCAGCCGGCAGACGCGGCGTGGTTTACACAGCATGGCAGACAGGTTGGACGAGCCGTGGTGGGAGACACCTGAAGGAACCAACCTTAGTCCAGGTACCGGGCTTTGGGAAAAGCGTGGAAGTTTTGGGATGCTATCTGGCTAATTTTATAGTCGGCCTCATCGCCTCATATTTAACTGCAGTCTCTTCGCATTGCTCTGGGTATTTAGAAATGACTCAGGAAAGTCGACAGGCTCTTGCATGAAAACTGGCTTTTTTTCAGTCAAAGAGAGGGAAGGGTAGGCTAATTATTTTCGATATATCGGAGAAGTCCATAAGAAGCATTGGATGTGCCGCTTTTGAATTTGGTTCCTTAAATAGATTATAAAACTATAAAAATATGCCAATGAACAGATGCCATGTCTGTAATTCCACTGAAAACAGATACAGTATACCCTCAAACCGCAGGCAGAGACATTGGGAAAAGGATGCAGAATAACAATTATTGGAAGTAAATGGAAGGGGCAGAGAGGGAGTGAGCCTTGGGGGGGGCTCTGCTGTACTAGTTCATGGAGAAACGTTGGTACACTTTCTAGAGACTGATTGGCTGCATTTGTATGCATTGAAATATCTGTTTAGCAGAATGTGGTCTCTGCTTAGATATTTATTTTCTTTTATTAGTTACATTTTATTACAGCTTTCGTCCAGCTCAGTGTGATGTGTCTTCCTCTTATGCACACTTTTTTTAAATCTTAGTTTTCAGATCAATTGCCATAGGTGAGACCAAGCTGTGGTTTTTAGTTACCAGTTCTTGCTGTATGCTTTTGCGATATATATGTATGCAAATGTGTATACCTTATCTGTGTATATTATAAACAGTCATTGAGGCTTTACAGTGTATCAGATATATAACTTCTGCTCTTCATCTAATGGTCCACTTCAGCTCCTGATGACTATAACCATGATGGCGAACCTATGTCATGTGTACCGGAAGTGGCATGCACGCCAGCTATAGCCCGTTGCTCTTCTGGGTTCTGGCACACGCATGCGCGCTGGCCAGCTGGTCTTCACGCATATAGGAGCGCCGGAAGCCAGAAAAACAGCTCCATGGAACGCATGTGTGCGCCAGCCAGCTGATCTTCATGCGCACATGTGTGATAGAAACTGGAAGACCAGGTGGCCAGTGTGCATATGCTCGCCGGGAAACTAACCTTCCGGTTTCCGGCACATGTGCATGCTCCCATTTTGGCACTCAGTGCCGAAAAGGTTAATCACCACTGGACTATAATGAATATGGCCATGTTGTTTTCTTGGAAATGTTTTTGAAGTCATAGTCTAAAGTACAGTCCTATGATTTCCTGATGGTTTCCTATCCAAGGACTAACTAGGTCTTGCCTGTTTAGTTTTTAAAGAGCAATTACTGTGGTGCTTAAAAGTTTATATCATTCCATGTCAAGT
>JANHFL010009618.1:133393-153098 GCA_032468155.1 Oxyrhabdium leporinum | reverse complement strand
ACTTGACATGGAATGATATAAACTTTTAAGCACCACAGTAATTGCTCTTTAAAAACTAAACAGGCAAGACCTAGTTAATCCTTGGACAGGAAACCATCAGGAAATCATAGGACTGTACTTTAGACTTCAAAAACATTTCCAAGAAAACAACATGGCCATATTCATTATAGTCCAGTGGTGGTTAACCTTTTCGGCACTGAGTGCTGAAATGGGAGCATGCACATGTGCCGGAAACCGGAAGATTAGTTTCCCGGCGAGCATATGCACGCTGGCCACCTGGTCTTCCAGTTTCTAACACACATGTGCGCATGAAGATCAGCTGGCTGGCGCACACATGCGTTCCATGGAGCTGTTTTTCTGGTTTCCGGCGCTCCCATATGCGTAAAGACCAGCTTCGGCACATGTAACACTTTACCAATGTTCATTGGGGACGTGTGTGCATGTTCACACAAAATGTCATCGAAATCTGTGATGGTCGAGCAGGGACACCCCCCCCAGACCACTTAACATATTCTGCATAAATATGACCTGGAATGCGATCTGATCTCCATAAATGTCTGACAACTAGATAAAGAAAACCCAACTAAACAACTGAGTTATTTCTTCCAACTAATGTATAATGAGGGATAGTCCCCATCATGAGGAATTAAAGCATTCTTGAAAGATACAATGTAACTTTTGTATGCTGTGTATTGAATGATTGGTTAATCAAAGTTAACTTTTACATTGGGATGTGGATATGGTGGTCCTGTGTTAATGAGGAATTATGCATAATTGTAGCTTTATAACATTTGTTGTGTTAGCAAAAATTGAGAGAAAAAATTAACTTTTTGGAAGCAATTGATTAATTCCACAGCAAGTAATCTATGGCTTGCTATCATTTTATACATTTTATACAATCTATTAATTGAAGAAATATTCCTTTTCTATCAGTAGTAAATCAATCAGAATAGAGATGGAAGGGACCTTGGAGGCCTTCTAGTCCAAACTCCTGCACAAGCAGGAGATCCTATACCATTTCAGATGAGTGATTGTCCATTTTTTTCTTAAAAACCTCCAGTGATGAAGCACTCACAGGTAGTTTAGGAATGTTATTTAATGAAAATGTTGTTCATCCCTATATTGAGGTTTAAATACCAAAATAATTTATTTTATAATAAGATACAATGAAAATATTTCTTGCCTATGCTACATTCCATATAGATCTAATAATTTTAAAATAATCCAATTTAAAAAAATAGTTTTTCATTTATCATATTATGTCAGAAATGTTGATGTAAAAATGCATGGTGGTAAGCAAAATTCACAGCATATCAATTTTAAAAAACACATCAAATGCACATTTGGTAACAATAATCCATTTCTTCATATGCTTATGCAATATGTAGGATTTCTTCCTCTTGTTTTCTGTTGGGGCTGAAGTGGGACTGGTAACATTTTATCATCCTATGATAATTTTACAGTGCCATGATATCACTGCTTTTTTTTCCTGCTGAGGATAAAAACGCACTTGTCCTTCTAGGGTTTGCATACTTTGTTTTCTACCTGATTCCTTGTCCTCAGTCCTTAAAGAACTCTTTGTCTCTTTAAGATTGGTTGAGTTATGAATCAAGAATACAATTGCCCTTAATACTGCACTGGGAAGTTGGAAGAAAATAATAGCAGAGAACTATGGTGGCTGTATTTTTAAAGTCTCTTCATCATGCTCTGTCCAGTGTTGCTGTTGTTTTGACATTGCCCAGAATATAAGGCTAGAGCTATGTAGGGAATTCACAATAGCTTCATTTGAATTAAGTGGAAACTTTGTCCAGTCCATAGTGTAGGAGAAACTGTGGGATTTGGTTCCTATTAGGAAAGTGGGGCAAAATTATACTGAATAGTAGATTTCTGGTTATAAGAAAGTCCCAATGCTTTTTAATTCCAGTGTCAACATCATTTTTTTGCTGTATTGGTGTGGAAAAAAATCATTTCTACTTATGAGTTAGGTAACAATTATCTCACACATCAGCAGTCTTATGTCTTCCTGACATTTTGAGTAGCAACATTGGGAATATATTTGGTAATGTCTGATGTCCCATCTTTAGTATCTTAAGTTGGTTTCTTCTATTGTCCAGAAGGTGTCCTCACCGGTAGCACTGTTGTACTGAGGGTTTTTTATTTAGGATTTCTAATAGGAATTGCTTGACGGAAAACATCAGCAATCTATAATTTAAAAAAAAAGAAATCAAAATATTTGCACAGTTATCAGTTTTAATGTATAAATTGATATGAAAAATTATATTCAAAACATGACAATATTTTTTTACTATTTTAAAAAAATGAAGATTATGTAGTCTGCATTCACACATCATGCTAAAATGTAAACTCCTTGTGTACATAATTCTTTTGTCAGATATGTACAACGTACTAAACAAAATACAAGCAAACAGCAATTGATCTTAATGTGAATCCAGTTATGGGCTTCACATGCAGGACAGAGCTATGGTTATTTATTTTATTCTAATTAACACAATTTCTTAGGTTGGCACAATGCATCATATCATGTGATAAACATATGGGCTGGTAATCACAATATCTAGATTAAATATTGGCTAGTTTGTGGATAGACTTACTATAAGAGCCAACCATAGTGTTATCCTGGTTCAGAAAAGATTCCTAATGCCAAGATAATGTCCCATTGAGGTTATGGTGATCTTTCATTGTTGTGAGATGAAGTACAATGTTTTCTTTGCAAAATGCTTTGGTCGGTGTTGCTGAATATTCAAGTCTTTTAAAGGATTTAATCTATTTCTTATCTCTAGATGGCAGCAAAGCTCAATAGTTTGTACTATTTGAATTTTCTTAGATTCTGGGGCAGAGACATTGAAATGTATGTAAGATATTCCTAACTGTAAGAAAATATTCAGAAGATCAGTTGTAGAGCAACAGTAAAATATGGCATTATTGCTAATAAAGTTCATATAGGAAACCTGAAATAACAAAACGCTCTGTGCAATGCTATATAGGTCAGAATTATTTTTTAAAACAAAGGGATTACTTGATGGCATTTGAAGTTCATAAATATTCTGAGGTATATGGGATTAATATACTGATGTAAGAGTATTGCTTATAAGCTGTAAACCGCCCCGAGTCTTTGGAATGGGGCGGTATATAAATGTAAAAATAAAATAAAATAAAATAAAATAAAATAAAATAATAATAATAATAATAATAATAATAATAATAATCATGCAGAAAAATAACAGGAATAAAATATTTAATATGTTAATTCAGCTCTCACCATTCTCTAAATGTGATATGATTGCAACTTTTGGAATTTTTACTACTTTGGCTAATACAGGTAGTCCTTGATTTATATCAGTTCATTTAGTGACCATTTCAAGTTACAACAGCACTGAAAAAAGTGACTTATGACTGTTTTTCACACAATTGTTGCAGCATCCCCATGGTCATGAGATCAGAATTTAGATGCTTGGCAATTGGCATGTATTTATGATGATTGCAGTATCGTGGGGTCATGAACCTTTTGTAATCTTCTGACAAACAAAGTCAATGGGAAGCAAGATTCACTTAACAACCATGTTACTAACTTAACAATTTCAGCAATGCACTTAACAGCTGTGTCAAGAAAGCTCATAAAATGGGGTAAAATTTCCTTAACAACTGACTCACTCAACACAGATATTTTGGGCTCAATTGTAGTTGTAAGTCAAGGACTACCTGTACTGGCTTAGAGTTCTGGTAGTTTATTATAAACTGCTAAATTTCCCAGAGCATCTAAAAAAACCAAACTTGGTCAGTTGACAGAAAACATTTTAAACCCCCTTTCAATGTTTCCTTTAATATTAGTGATGTTGTTAATCTCTGGATTTCAGGAAGGAGCAGAGTCCAGAGCTCAGGGCTTGCTTGTGAGAAAGCATGTGGCAAACAAAGGCAATTATACATCTGGAAATGGTTGGAGAGGACTACATTAAACTCTAATTACACACATCAAACAATTCCCACTAAATTAAGGCTAAAAATGTAAACAGTATATATGCAAGGAAAACTGAATCTGCAGGCAAGACTAAAGCTTGATGACTTAAGTTTGATGATCAGCTGGAGGGGCAGCATTGGCAGTGTGAAAATAGACCTTGAGTAGTTTTCTTATCATCATCTGATATGATATCCTTGTAATAGTTTGCTTGATAAGACCATATTAACTATGTTCATTTATTTTAAATTTAATAAAACATGTAATTTATTAAAATGAAGCAGCTTTGCACGCCTATATTTGATAAATATTTAAACATATATGTCTTCATTAAATTTATGTAATAATGAAAATTAAATATCTTCAGAGTTTTTTCATTAAAATATTCTGTAAGTGGCTAGAATGGGGTACACTTGATTGATTTCTATTGTAGAAAGTCAAATTATTGATAATTAGTTGGCTACTTATCAATTAGGAGCACAGCATTATTAGTAGTATAAGGTAATAGGGATTATTAGACTAGGGTAGCAAGGAGTTTTCTATAAATTATAAACTTATGGGAGAAAGGGAATTAACCTAAAGAACTGAGCTGTTTGAATAAGTAATATGTTGTGTT
This sequence comes from Oxyrhabdium leporinum, assembly GCA_032468155.1. Classification (NCBI taxonomy): domain Eukaryota; kingdom Metazoa; phylum Chordata; class Lepidosauria; order Squamata; family Cyclocoridae; genus Oxyrhabdium; species Oxyrhabdium leporinum. The sequence continues at coordinate 148,509 of JANHFL010009618.1, read as the reverse complement.
ATAATAAAGATAAAATTTGGCTATAGTTTTTTAAAGTTAAGTTGAGACAAAACTTCTTAATTTGTTTGAAAAAATACAACAATCCAGACAATCCAGACAACTAGATTTTTTAAATACCAGATCTAATTTTACCTAGGACTAATTTTTAAGAGTTATTGCTTCTAATCTCCTTGGACATATAGCCAATTAAGCATCTGTACAAAATTCAAGACCTGTTTTTGTCAGTACAAATTGTATATGTAGAAACCACTGACTTTTAACTCTGCAGATTATCAAAATAAGATTTGTCGCAACTTGTCTGATAAAAGTTGAATTTTGTTTCAAATGAGGAATTGTAGCTCTAGAGAAAAAAGAGGATTTTGCTTCAAAAAATTCAATTTCTGACTTCCCCACTTAAGAAAATGTGCAGAGATGTGAAATCATACATGAAAGCTATAATTTGGAGAGCTACTATGTGTCAGATTAGGTAATAAATTAGATTTATTTATGACACAAATCCACTGTGTAGTTTTAAACAAAGCATGGTTTAGCATGCTATGTGAACTTCAAACAATTGTATATAGAGGAAGAAATAATCTGACCAGGTAAAAAACAGCTTTCGTTATTGGCTTTTGCAATAAAATGAGTTTTTCTGTGAAAGTAATCAGTTCAAGAGCAGCTGCAATTGAACACTAAATAGAGTTCATTCAGCTATTGATTTGCTTTTGTTAACTTGTGACTTGGACTTCTAATAACTTTTAAATATCAGGTAACATAGATAAATTAGTTACAAGCCATCTGTAGATGCTTCTTCAGTTCTGTACATTGAGGAGAGAGCTCCATTGTATATAGGGGATTTCTGAGTGATCCTACATGCCATTCTGCCACTTACTTTTATAACAACTACTGTAACTGCTTATATTGTATGATCTGCTGAAAAGTAACTTTCATTAGCTTATTCTTAAGTGCGTATAGATTTGACTCTTATTTTCTTATTTTTGTTGTTTTTATATTGTCTATTAAGCCGCAGGGGTATAGTGATGACATTAGCTAATTGCTGGGAGTCTATTTGGGATAGTGATGGCTTTAGGCAAAATCATCCTGCTAAGCTAGAAGATCTAGCTTGGCTATTATTTCATTGCATTACAGTTTACTACAGAAAATTGTAATTATACTTCTGACTATCAGAGTCATAATTGTGAAGAATGTCAGGAGCTATAAAAGTGATCAGTAGATATCCTAGAGTTGCCCACTCCTGTCTTAAAGAATAATGTAACATTTTGAAATTTCAAATTGATAGTTCCTGTCTGCCTTTAAGGGGAGATCGGATCAGGAAATTGGTTCCACAGGAAGACTATGCTTCTTAGAAATAGGCTATAATAATAAAATCATGCAAGCCTGTGCATTACCTCTCCTCCTCCTTATATCCCATTGAACCAGGAGGAATCCTGCCCAGTCTCTTCCAAATACTACCTTGTTTCCCAGGCCTTAAGGAATGTTTTAGCTCACTTTGCTTACATAATGGTTCTTGCCTGCAGAATTTCTTTCAAGATCATCTTCCTGATTCTCTACAGTTCCAGAGATCATGAAGCTCTCTTGATGAATCTTCCTTTCATACATCAAAGTCTCATATTCCGGATCTGTAATATTTCTATAACTGTTCACTGTTGGGAACTATTTTATGTCAGTGGAATATTATACATAAAGAGGACCAAACACAAACTTATATTAATATATTTGATTAGTCCTCTAATGAGAAATACTAATGTAAAATACTAAACCATATTAAAAGGAAATAGAAATATATTTGAAAGAAAGAAATGTAAAGGTGGGAAAGTCATATATATATGTGTGTGTTTATATATATATAAAATCACTTACTCTATATGGTAATTATGTCTTAATCCCTTAAGAATATTCAGCATTAACATTACATATAATGCATTCTCTAATTAAATAATTCTCTTATTTGTAGAAGGACTTATTTCAAGATACTGATCCACAAGAGAAATTTAGAAAATGTTAAATTTCATAGTTATGAATATGTGGATTGTTTATATACACTACAAGTTGTCCTCAATTTGCAACCATTAGAGAGTATTTTAAGTTACAGTGGCAGTGAAAATAGTGACATACAACCAGTCTGCTCTTACAACTCTTGCAACATCTCCATGGTCATGTGATCAAAATTCAGGCACTTGGCTACTGGCATGCATTTAGGACAGTTGCAGCATCTCAGAGTCAAGTGATCACTATTTGCGACTTTCCCAGCTGGCTTCTTACAAGCAAAGTCAGTGGAGGAAGTTGGATTCACTCAATAATTCATTATTTAGGTGCGGTGATTTGCTTAATGAGAGCAAAATGGTTGTAAAATCGGACTTGACTCACTTAACAAACATCTTGCTTAGCAATGAAAATTCTGGTGCCATCTGTGGTTATAAGTTGAGAATTAGCTGTGTTGTTAAAGTATAACCAGTTTGTACAGCATAGAAATGTTAAACACCAATTCAGTTATTTCTGTTTAAAAGTTTTAAAATGTAATTGCCGTTTTTGGTGTTCTGGAGGGATTATCTTAAATGGAAAGAAATAATAAAGCTAATTCATTCTGTTTCCTACCCTTTCAGGCTACAACAAGCATGGCAACTAGAAATACATGCTGATTATGTAAACGGACCTTTAAACCCCTTTGGCTTATTGAGCCCAGCCTGGCAGAAGTCCTACTGAACAGATAATTTGTAGCCTGGGAAGTGGTATGCCAGAAGAAGGAAGTTCAAAAAGCTACTGCTGCATGCTCTCACATGTTCCTTGCCACTTCTAAAACCTCTTTTGCCCAAATACTGTAGCTATGGATTGTCAAATGTGGGGAATAGTTGCAGACAATTTTTTTCCTTTCCCCTAATTGTGTATGTCCTTGGGATCTGGCTGGCCTCTTGGAAAAAAAAATCTAACTTTCAACTCATCCAGAAAAATAATACTTGTATGGATGGCTTATAGTATGACCCAAATTTTCTTTAATTTTGCTATTTTCAGATACACACACACATTCAGTTTTACACACACACACACATATTCATTTTAAATGAATCTTTAAAGAATGGGTAAATGCTTGGTTTTTTTTAATACCTTGCTATTGCCCTTTATGATGCAATTGATGATTCAAGGATTTCTAAATCTCATAGGATGCTTAATTTACTGTGGGTTCAGGATAGAATTGCTTAATGTCATAGGATGTGGTTACCATTTGAAGCATTTAGAGAGAAACCCTGTATTTACGGTGTTAAAAGTAGAAGAATCTTAGAGGCAATTGGCATCATCTATTGCCATCCGATTACAGTAATATTATGATAGTTTTTTACATGGTATTTGGTACAGAATTGGCATTTTGAATAGAAATAAAGATCTTAAATGTTTTCTAACTGTGATCATCTTTCTCTGTGCATTTAAATAAATTGTTCATAAGAGCTGATCTTTTTTTTACGCATGCACAGAGGTTAGTGTATATCAATTTGTAGCAGTACTGAAGGAGATATGGCTTAATATTAAATATAGGTAGTCCTTGAATTACGACCACAATTCAGTCCAAAAGTTCTGTTGCTAAGCCACACAGTTAAGTGAATTTTGTCCATTTTATGATCAGTTCCTTGGTATTGATGACTACTTTATGTGTTATTTATGTGGTTGGAGCTGTAGGGGCTTCAAGTGCTACTTATATTTGTACTATTTTCTGCTGTTCATTTGCTGTTTATTGTGTTTTTTTAATTGTGTATCAGCTGCTTGGAATTTCAAAAGACATAGGTGGCAATATAAATTAATTTGATAAATCATTTTTTTTAATGACTAAATTGAAGATTTAGGTCAACTGAAATGAAGAGTTGTAATTGTTTTATATTGTTTGACTATTACATTGTTTGTTTAGTATTCTTGTGAATATTAATCAGTTAATACTAATCAAGAATCAACTGTAGTCAATTTCCCCCTTGTTGCTTCAGAAGAGAGGCTCCTGGCAACATCTTAAGAGTTAGTTATTCCCAAACTACAGTACCAAAAAAATATTGCTTATTTTACATCCCAAATACATTTACTACTTTTCTCTTAAGTTAACAGAATAGCAGAATTGGAAGGATCTTGGAGGTCTTCTAGTCCAATGACTTTCTCAAGCAGGAAAATCTATACCAGGGGTGTCAAACCACGGGCCAGATGCGTCATGTGTAGCCCACGCCCACCCCAGCTCCGCGAAGGGAAAAAAGTCAAGAAATGTGTGGTGGCAACATGATGCTGCAAGTTTGACACCCATGATCTATACCATTTCAGACAAATGGTTGTCCAAACTCTCCTTAAAAATCTCCAGTGTTGGAATACCCACAACTTCTGGAGGAAAGTCATTCCACTGATTAATTGTTCTTAGATTATTTACCTGTTTTATCACAACTAACTACTTATTCTATTTCTTTTTAAAATGTTCACATCTTCTTGATATGAGAATACCTACCATCTCCAGTTTAAAAAATCAAATACAATATGATTGGATGGCTCTTTGCCTGAGACTTTAGAGAGCAGCCTCCTCAAGTGAATAATATCATCTCCTTGACTTCACATCAAGCAGGGGTGATAGCCACGATAACAGGGAAAACTAGAGTTGATTTCCAACACATCTGGAGAACATTAGATTGGGAAAGTCTGGTGTAGAGAATAGTGGGCTAGATGAATAAATAATCACATCTGAGATAGTTTCTTATATTCCTAGAAATATAGGGTGTAAGAAATTACTGGTTTTAAACAAGTTGGGTACTATATCTAAATTTATGTTTAAGGAAAAATAAGCAGGAGTAACATTGATCTTTCAAAAGTATTTTGCTAATTTTGTTTTGATGGAGTTTCATTCCTTCCAATTACTGAAAACATTTCATGTTTAAAATCTTTAAAACAGCCTGTACTGAAGGATGTTTTTTTTTAAAAAAACCCTAAGAGACTTATATTGTTCTACTCCAATCTTCCAAAACCTGTTGCCTTCTATACATTTCAGGCGAATTTTGGGTATGTTGCCTGGAAATTCTGGGATTTGTAGTCTTTACTTATTTATTGGTACCGAGCTAGGAAAGATTGCTTAAACCAGATAATTATCAGCTTGTTCAAATTATACCTTAGCAACCATCTGGTTCTCAGGTTGCTCACTTAATTAGTACAGTGTCCTGGAGTCTCATTTAAGTTCATTATCACCATTTAAAATACATGCAATTTTATATAATGCTCAATCTGAAAGTATTTATATGTAAACCCACAGCAAATCCAGTCAACTAAAAAAGTTAACAGACTATCTAAAGATTAATATCTGGTTAAAAGATTAACAGATGTGACTAAAGACTAAAAATAAATATGCATGGTTTATTTTAAATAACACAAGAATAAAAATAAAATGATTTCTGCAGGCAGTGGTTAGAAAAATATTTTCTGTTTTATGTTAAATGTTGTCAGTGAAATAATTGCAAGATGAACTAATGTTAATACTAAAAATATAAATACATGAAGTTACATTTGTACAGGTATATATCTAGGTATCTAGTTAAGATACTTAACTGAACAGATGGTAATATAGTAAGCGCACAATTCATATGATTATTGAGACAATCCAGCAAGTTAGTTTTGTATCCTGTTATTGACACATGCAAAGAATTTGCCCCAATTTCTCATTAAGATTGTCCCAAAAATAATCTTCCTGGGAAGGAGAGTGTACATTTGCAGTAGTTATATGATGTCAGTAGAATTAGGAAAAGTCAGTGGTAGACACTACTTACTGTAATTTGTGACTGTCGGGGGAGACTTGTTGCAGTTGGTGTAATAGTGATGCTGCTGGTAATTTTGTTGACAGATTTACTTGGTGTTCCATTTGGAGTTCTGTTGTCTTGCACAGGAGTGCAAAGATTATTGTTTTTTATAGAATTAGAAATAGTTTGTGCATAAGAATTTCCTAAATGAATGTGTATTTTATTATCCTCAGTAGTTATTACATTAGAATTAGAACAGTTGGATCTTTGAAACTGCACAGATGATTGCCTTTCGGGGGATACTTTGAAGACAGTATGCTTGTCAGTCATTTCCAAGGACACCGGTGAAAGTAACTGCTCAGGGGAACTTCTACTAGTCAAAGCCAAAGGAGACATTGTTCTTTCAGATATTACAGAACCACACGATTCAGGTACTTGAGATCTAGCAAAAGTGGTCATAGTAAGAGGTGCCATGGCTTGCTCTTGAGCTGGGTAGACATCAGGTAACTTAGATTTTATAGGAGTTAAAGACTCATTTTGAATTATAGTTATCCTTTGCTTTGATGTGCCACAGTTGGGTATCATAGCTGTACTAGTAAAAGAGTGAGAATTCACTGAAATTGGGCTTGTTATTTCAAGCATGGCTGTATTTTGCTCATGATCTGGAGTGACCTTTATATGAAGAGGCTGGCCTGGTGTGTGGCTTAAAACTAAATTTCCAGGCTGAATGCAATTCCCATTCTGCTTGGCATAAATTCTTCCATTTTGAATGTGGCTTTCTTTGGACTTCATCCAAGGGATCCAAAGTTTGCTGTTATTTGCTACATTTGCAATGGAAGAATCACTGAAAGATATCATTGATTCATCATCATTATCATCATCTTCATTATCACTCTCTTCATATAAATGTCCATTTATGACAGCCCGTTCCAAAGGAACTAGACTCTTGTAATCAGGTGGTTCATTGTCAACTAGCTCTGTTTGTACTTCCTTGGAGGCAACTTGTAAGTCAGAGATTCTCCTTCCATTGAGACTTGGTCGCAGGCTCTTACTGAAACGTCTATACCTCTCCAGTTCTTTGTTAAGAGTTTCCATTTCTCTGCCTAATTCTTTGTTTTTATTTTCTTGTTGAGTAAGTTTCTTTTGCAAGATTCTCTGGTCTTCTCTTAAATGACATATTAGATCTTCTGTTGCCATATATTCATGAATTTTCTCTTTCAATACATCTACTTCCCTTGAAAGATGACCTGACTTGGCTGTTTCTTCCTTGAGTTTTCTGAATAATCTCTGCTCGTGGTTGCATTCTGTCTTTTCTGCTAACTTATATCGTGCCAGTTCTCTCTTCACTATCTCAAGTTCCTCTGATAAAAATCTGGCTTTGTCTTGTTCGTTAACATATCTGCGTTCTAAAGATTCAAATTCATCTTCAGTTTTCATGAGATCATCTTCTATGGCCTTCATTTCTTTCAGTTTATGTTTCAGCTTCTCAATTTCTTGAACTAGTTCTTTAATCTTGTTGTTTTCTTGCTGGAAAGTTGGGTTAGGTTTTGTCTCTTTAAGTTTATTTTTAAGAAATTCTTTTTCTATGGTTTCCAAGGACTGAAGCTTTTTTCTTAGCAAGTTCATTTTAGAGGAGAGATCGTTTCCCTTCTCTTCCTCTGTTTTCAGTTTGTTTTTCAATTCATCTCTCTCCCTTGTAAGGTTGGTCATTTTTTCTTCAGCATCATTTTTAAATTTTAATGCTTTCTTACTCTCTTCAATCAATTTTTCTGTGACTGAGATAACTTTTTTTTGTTCCAACTGCAGCTGTAAATCTGCAGTCTGTACCTTTTCTTCCATTTGATTTATTTTTTCATTCATTGTTTTCCTTTCGTCTACAAGCATTACAGTTAATGATTTCAGTTTAGATAGATCTTCCTTAAGCATGAACTCTGTTTTTTCTAATTTATTCTCAGTGGTTTCAAGGTCTCCTATGCGAGCTTTTAGGCCATCAAGATCCAGTGACAGCTGCTTTGTTAATGTTTTTTCTTTTTCTAGATTACATTTTAAAGAGGAACATTCCTGATTGCTCTTGGTGAAAGCATCCTCCAGTTTCTCAAGATCCATAATTCTCTTATTGAGTTTATCAACTTCTACTTTAAAATTTTTACTTTGTGTGCCTTCTTTTTCTAGTCTCTTATGAAGTTCTCGGCATTGCTCTTCCAATTTTATGAGTTCCTCATCTTTTCCTTCCATCTCTAGGACTCTTTTCCGGAGCACCTCCACTTCAGACATAAGGGTAGAGTTTCCACATTCCCCTCTGTGGATTTTCTCCCTTAGTTCTTGCAGTTCTTCTTCTGCCTTTCTTAAAGACTTGTTAGTTTCTTCAAGGTCATCAACCTGTCGACTAAGAACTGTTAATTTTAAGCGAAGCTGACGATTTTGGCTCTCTTCATTGGTTAATTTGGCCATTGTAGCTTCCTGTTCTTGGGAAGTTGTTCTGATTTGTGTTTGAAGTTCTCCTTCCAACCTGAGAGCTTTCTGCTCCTGTTCTTGGGCTTTTGATTCTGCAATGGATATTTTTTCATGTGCTTGTTCTGCAGAGGTGGTTAAATTTTGAATTTGTTCAGTTTGCTGACTCAGCTCTTCTGTTAAACGCTGTTGTTCATCTACTAGCATTAAAGTGAATGATTTCAGTTTTGTTAGCTCTTCCTTCAGTTTGTTTATTTTCTTGCAGTTCTCCTTTTCTCTTTTTGCTTGATAAACTGCATCTTGTTCAAGGAGCTTTTTTAATCTGAAAAAAATGAAACTCATTTTCAGTTGTAAAAGTACTTAAGATATTAATAAAAAATAGTGTGTTACACAAGGAAATAAAAACATCCAGCAGAAGGATGGCAAACCATTTTATATCATTACGAAAAAAGGTAAATAGATGTTTTCGTGATGTCTTGAGAAATCAACCTCAATTTAAAGGAGACTTTACCTTACATCTTATATAAATATTTGACATATTTATATAAATATGTCTTATATAAATACTTGATATATTTTTCTTTTGAAAATTTCAGAAGCACACATATTACTTTTACAGCAGTTAGATAGCTTTTTCTAAACACAAAACAAAAATATTTACTGAATTCATCTTCCACTAAAAGACCTATATTTTGTAATCTGTTCCTTTACCTTCATAATAATTAATTTTCTTGCTGTTGTACCTTGAAACTACTATTACACTGTTTTAAAGTGAAGGCATTAAATAGGATCTCTGGGTAGTATTAGATGGCATGGATCACCTGAATTAATACAATCTATCATTCAGATAGGGCTTTGGATTGAAGACTGTATTAATATCATTTGACTATCTTTTGTTAGAGATAACTGGGACCTTCATGAACCTTAATAAAATAGGCCATTGAATCGTATTGTTTTTTAGTTTTTGTCTTAATGAACGTGAAAGTACTATTAAACTGCTGTGGAATCCGTGAAAATTGAACTGCTTACTTTCCCCAGTCTTACCTATCTTAATATTTTTGCACTAGTATTGCAGTTACATTATAGTCTATTTTCTTGTTGTTACTGGTTCTTTGTACTTTTCTTATCCAATAGTTTTATATAGTAAGAACCATTTTCATTCTTAGAAATAAGTGTTATTTAAATATCTGTAAGTTGATACTCTCCCAATTTATTCTGTTTTCAACCACGAAAGAAAGGGGTTGTTTTTCTTTTACTTTCTCTTGATTCCTAGTTGTATGATTTAAACACACACACACGCGTATGCACACACAGATTTTTTTTATGAATCACTTGGAACTTGTTATAAGTACTTAAATATAGAGAAATGTTTTTACGGCCAAGAAATCAGTGAGTCATATGTAAACAACAAACAGGTGGTTTTGGCAATAAAAGGCACTCATGCTTGTGAACACAATATTTTTTTCCATTAAAATGGTGCAAATTCTTAATGTCCATGTGCTTTACATAAAAACAATTGAATTGATAAGTAATCCAAATAAATGTACTCAAGTGGAAGTTTTAACATATTGTATATTGCTTATGTTTTTTAAAAAACTAATTCAACATCTGTGGTTTTAATTTTGTATAAAATCGGAGTATTCCTGGAAGAATTTTGTCATCCTACTTATTCCAAAAGAAAATTCATTTAGGAATAAAAACAAGGAGGGTCTTAACATGTTGGAAACATTTTCCTTCTTAGTTAAGAAAAAAGATGATGGAATTAAAACCTGGTGGGGATAAATAGCTACTCTTGTATCCCTGACGTACATCTGTTTTAACAAGAGAGGAATTTATGTAAAAACACTTTGTAAAGGAAACATAGATTATTCAGTTTAATTCAGTAACTAGTAGTATGGAAAAACAAAGGAAAATATTCTTTCTCTATGAAATATAATTTATAAACATAATACTGTACATTATTATTGACATCTATATATTGCTAAAACCATTATGTCTGTAACCTTTAGCTGGATGAAACAATGCATCATAGACCAGCAATTTTTAAAGGAAGTTTAAAAATTAGCTGAAATGGGCTAATGTACAGTATGTGTCCAAAATCCATGATGCATAACTCAAGTGTGTTTGAAGTTTGGCAAATTGTATAAAAATTTGATGACATAAAAATTAGGTTTTATGACATAGTACAAATTAAATGTTTTATGACATAAGACAAATGTGTATTCCTATGGTCAGGTCCTGATGCTTGACGGTACTGTCCAGTTCAGCATGGGCTACTTTCAAGGCAGATCCATATCTGGATCTTGAATTTTTTTAGAAGTTTTCAACTACCTAAGAAGCTCTGCCATTGTTGAAGGCATCTAGTAAAGAAATATTTCTGAAATGATGACCCATAGGGTCACGATTTGTCTGGTAACTTATTAAATTTGCTTTCTATACTTGGATTCCAGAATAATTAAACTCTATAATATTAAAAAAAGAATAAATGAGCAGTAAATAAAATTAAAAACAGTTGTGTTTTATCGTCATTAAAGATTTGATTGCCTTTTATTTTTCCATGTGTCCAACTTAAGATTGGTGAGGAGAACTTGTTAAAAATTTCTTCTTCTAATGGAGTTAAAATGATGACAGCAAGAATAGTTGTGGTACTGACAGTGTAAAAGTTATTGTTAAAGTACAAAAGACATTTAGAAAATTATTGTATGTTAATATGTCTTCTGAATTTATGATTTTTTATTTGAATAAACTGCATGTATTTATTTTTATATATAAATACATTACAATGTAAATACTGTTTTTTTAAAAAAGGTAAAGGTTTCCCTTCTCCAGTTGTGTCTGACACTAAGGAGCAGTGCTCATCTCCGTTTCTTAGCTGAGGGAGCCAGCATTTTCTGAAGACATTTCCATGGTCATGTGGCCATCATGACTATATACTGAGGCTCACGGAACACTGTTACCTTTCCAGTGAAATGGTACCTATTTATCTACTCATATTTGCATGCTTTTGAACTGCTAGCTGGGGCAAGTAATGAGAGCTTGCCCTGTAGTGCAGCACTCAGATCAGTTTTCCAGCTGACAAGTTCAGTGTAAATTCTCTTCAATTTAAAATATTTTTATTCTGCCTTTATACTATAAATTATCCTATTCATATGTAAATTAAATTTACAATGACTCAATGAAAGGTTCAAAATATTTTTAAATATAGTTGGCGACTTAAAGCAGAACCAAGTGGTTATAAGACTAAAAAATTATTGAATTTCTCAACAGATACTAAATTATTCATAGGTATTTCTGGTTATACACACTGTAGTGCAGTAGTAATGACAAATCCTCCACCTCTGATTGATGGTTTTCTTGATAGTATAGAATATTCAGTTATTGATGAAATTAAACTGAATTGAATGGTTGTTTATTTGTCAGGGACTAAAATTGAACACGTAGAATACCTGACAACTGGGATAAGCAAGCATGAGATGGGAAACTAAAGAAATAGACAATTGAATAAGGAACCCATGAAGAAAGACAGAACACATAAGAAAAAACAAAAGATTTATAAAATGAAATTAAAAAAAAAAGTTTAAAATCAGCAGAGCAGCAGACTCTATCACTAAGAGAAAAAGAATGAAATGATGGTAGTGCTACTCAAGAGACAAAGGTTATAATTTGTATATGATATATAATACAATGTATGTATGTGTGTATATATGTGTGTGTATCTTCGGTTTTCGGGTTTTTTCCCGCGTAGATTTGAAGGTTTCTTGGCGACGTTTCGATGAAGTCTCATTCATCATCTTCAGGCTTGCGTGTTTTTCATATATATATAAAAACTTGGATTATAATAACGTTATCTGCTAATATCCCTTTGGTTAAATGATATGAGCATTATTTCTAGTCAGTGATGATCGTAAAGTTTTGATTGAGTTTGAATCAGATGAATAATTGCGCTGTTAATAATGAATGCTATATAATATCGTATTATATTAATATTAATATTATAATGATGAATCGTAATAATACTGTGCATTGTGGCATTGCTGCAATGCCATTGACAATAACGTTGATAATGATGGGCAATAATGCTACTACTAATAATAGCAACAATATTTGTTATTTAGTCAAGCTAAGTAATCAATAGTTGGGTGACATAATCATGTCTAAAAGCTGAATAATAATAATGATAATAATGATGATAATAATGATGATGATGATAATGATAATAATGATAATACTAATAATAATGGTGATGATGATAATAATAATGATAATGATAATACTAATAATAATGGTGATGATGTTGATGGTGATGATGATAATCAGTACAGAAAAGTTTCAAAGTATAGAAAAATTGCGGCAGGCTGTGAAAACGGAGAACTTTCTAAAAATAACAGAAACAAAGGCAGAGTATAAGGAAAAAAACAGCTAGTGGTCAGATTAAAGGGACGGAAAACAAAAAACATTGAAGGAAAATGTGATAACGGCTTGACACGGGCATGGCTTAAGATGGGAACCATCAGGAAAGAAACGGATGCTGGCTACTCAAGAACAAGCCCTACAAACTAACCCCATGAAGGCGAAGATCCCCCCCCGCCCCGCCCCCCAAAATCCACCGACAATCCAACCTGCCGACTTTGCAACGACAAAGTTGCAACGGTTCCCCCGTTTAATACGTGAGCGCGGCGAAATCGCGCAAACCGATTACGATGCTAGACACGCCCGAGAGTTGCTAAATTAATTCCCCCGGTTGTTATGTTAAAACACACACACACACACACACACACACACACACACACACACACACATACAAAAGCACAACTTCCCTGTCTATCGAAAAGCCATGGGAACGTAAAGTGGACAAAGTTGTCGAAAATGGGAAGAAGGGGAGGAAGATCTTGCGGGGTTTTCGAAATACAGGCGGATCGTCGTTTGGGAACACAACACGCCAGAGACCACGGTTGGTGAAAACCGAAGAGTGCAATTGATTGACATCGCTGGACTAGGAGATGCCACGGAGTCGACACCTGGAATCCTGCATCCAGTTTTGGTCACCACCACACTATAAAAAAAGATGTGGAGGCTCTAGAAAGAGGGCAGAGAAGAGCAACCGGGATGATTTTAGGGGACTGGAGGCTCAAACATACGACGGACGGTTGCAGGAACTGAGCATGGCTAGTCTAGGGAAGAGAAGGACCAGGGGAGACAGGAGAGCAAGTCTTCCAATATCTGAGGGGCTGCCCCAGAGAGGAGGAGGGGGCCAAGCTATTTTCCTAAGCCCCCCAAGGCCAGACAAGGAATAATGGATGGAAACTCAACAAGGAGAGAGATTCAACCTGGAAATAAGGAGGAATTTTCTGACAGTGAGAGCAATCAATCGATGGAACAGAAGTTGCCTTCAGGAGTTGTGGGAGCTTCATCCCTGGAGGCTTTCAAGAAGAGACTGGACTGCCATCTGTCAGGAATGGTGTAGGGTCTTCTGCTTGGGTGGGGGGGTTAGACTAGATGACCTAGAAGGTCCTTTCCAACTCTGTGAATCTGTAATCTGTATCTAAGAGAATCAATGGCCTCGTCTCCAACTTCTGAGACACACACCAGCTGCTTGGCAGGCAGAAACAGGCACCCGAGCCAGGACAGTTATTTCTCTTCCAATCGATCAGCGGTGGAGAGCTGCCCGAAGAGGCCTGGATCAGAACCCAGAGACGCGGAACGGGCATTTCAAGAGCTGATTGGCTGCCCGAAGTTCCCGACAAGCTTAAGCTACTCAGTCCTATTCTTGAAGGACGCAAGACACCTGACATTTGTGGCCTGTTCATTTCTGGCACCCATGATCTACTCTACATGACACCGTCACCATCACCCCTGAGAAACCTGGCGGCTTCTTAGCTACCGGAGAGTTCCCCCTAGAACTATATCCCAGGTGGGGACCGATCCGACCGTACAAATAATTTATTTCTCCTGTGACTCTACCCCAACTGCCCCACGTGAGGAAGGGAAAAAAAAAAGAAAGATGTCTTGTTTTCTTCCCAGCTGTTTGGACATTTCCGCCCCCTCCCTTCCATCTTTTTTTGCAAGGAAGCCAGCTGGGAACAGGCTGGACCATCACTTCTGATCCCAAAAGAGGCTTCGTTCCATCCCCCTCGCTTCCCTTCTTGGCTCCCAGCCTAATTAGGAAGGGGCACGTCCTCTAATCAGGACGGCGAGGTTGGTGGTCTCGGGCAATGACCAGGCGGCGAGCAGAAATGGAGCCGATTCCCTGACCTGGATTTTCCTCCCGTGGGAACCAACAGGCCAACGTCCGCTCTCTGCCAGCTGCAGAAATTCTTGCCACACTTCAGTCACGCGCTTTTGCCTTTGCTCCAGAGCCCAGCTGGGAGGCTTTCGGTCTGGGAAAAGACCACGGCAGGCAGAGCCACAGTGGCCAGAGCCAAGCGCTCTTCATGCCAGGACCAGGAAGGCGAGAGATGGACAGCATGGATCCGGAGAAGGCTAAGGAGGCAGCGGGAGGATTCCCACAAGGCTTTGCTCTCGAATACAGCGGTGATGCAGGAGAGGCAGCCTGCTTTTTGGGGGGAAGGGGCTGCCTGCCTCTCTCCCCGATTTGAAAATGGCCAGCCGGTTTTCCAAATAGCAATAGCGCTTAGACTTATATACCGCTTTACAGTGCTTTTCCAGCCCTCTCTAAGAGGTTTAGAGTCAGCCTCTTGCCCCCAACAATCTGGGTCCCCATTTTACCCACCTCGGAAGGATGGAAGGCTGAGTCAGCCTTGAGCCTGGTGGGATTCGAACTGCCAAATTGCAGGCAGCCGGCAGTCAGCAGAAGTATAGCCTGCAGTACTGCACTCTCACCACTGCGCATCATGGAAGGAAGGAAGGAAGGAAGGAAGGAAGGAAGGAAGGAAGGAAGGAAGGAAGGAAGGAAGGAAGGAAGGA
>JANHFL010009618.1:89494-133293 GCA_032468155.1 Oxyrhabdium leporinum | reverse complement strand
CTCTAGAGATGAGCTGAAAGGCAAAAAGGAAGTGATGATCTTCCTCCCATATATGGGCAACCAAGTTTCCTCACAACAAAACATATATATATGTCATCCCTATGGGCCAGGCCCATCCCATCTGTGTCTTGACTAAGAGGATCTGCAGCATGCCATCCCCTCTACCTGCAGAGGAGGCATGCTGCAGATCCTGCTAGTCAACGAATTCTGGCTTCCAAGGTCCAGGAAAGAGCCTTCTCTACAGTGGCCCTGGCCCTTTGAAACATCTTCTCCTGAGATGAAATTGGTTCCACTCTCCTGATCTTCCACAAGAGCCTGAAGACCTGGCTTGGGGCCCTAATGGGGGAGTACCCCGGAGGTGGTTGATTGACTAATAGCAGCTTCTCCTCCCTCCCATACATTCTGCTCCTTTCCTCCCCATATTTTAATTTTAGTTACAATCTGTGATTTTATACATTGATATATATATTTATGGTTTTATTTTGAGGTTGTAAGCCACTCAGAGTTGCCCTGCAGAGAGATTGGCTGCAAACAATTTTGTCAATTTTGCATATTAGAGCATAGACTCTAATAAATTATACTAATTTGTTATGAACCAGTTACTTAAGTTCATTTCTGAAATTGCATGTAACAGTCCAATCAAAAAAAGTTACTGGGTAGAAAAATTTAAATCCTGTGTTTTGCACAAAGCTTTTTGATGATGCATCTATTTACATGCACAGCACACACATTTTCCTTATATGCACTTGTAGACAACCATTTTCAATCTCTTTCGTCTAAATACGGTAAGAATATATCCTAATGAAAAATAGAATTGTTGGAGTTTTGCTGCTAAAACTGTAGTATTTTTGCTGCAATTAAATTGGAAGCCAAATAACTTATCTTTTTCTCCTAGTAAAAAGGAAGTGAAACAGTGAAAAAAAAAGGAAGCATGATGATTTTCAGCCTTTAATTGGGAAGAAATCTATCATTTTCTTTTTTCTCCAGTTAGTGGCAACTTCTGGATGTCACATCCTTGCCTTCTAATTCTCTCCATATGATTAACCCAACAAAAAGATTGTGACAAATTGTGTACTCAACATACAACAGTGTTCAAATTGGTTGACTCTCTCATTTAGGTTATATTGCATAAGTATCTCAATATACAATATATCACAGAAGTGAGTACATCACCTCACATTTTGTAAATATTTAAGTATATCTTTTCATGTGACAACACTGAAGAAATGACACTTGGCTACAATGTAAAGTAGTGAGTATACAGCTTGTATAACAGTGTAAATGTGCTGTCCCCTCAAAATAATGCAACACACAGCCATTAATGTCTAATATTCTGTGACATACTGTATCTGTAAGTTATACTTCTAGTCCTTGTAGAAGCTAAAAGGAAACACAAATCATAACTTGAAAAATCAAAGCTTAAATCAAACAGGTTCAGTAAAACCTTATTCTTTAACTATTCAGCTTAGAAGTTCTTATAACATGCATGTTCAAATAATACCATTCCTTAGAAGAGTAGTTAGGAAAAATGATTTTGATTTAATATTTAACGTGATATTCTATCATTAACAAAAGTGTTCAAAGGTATTAGAAAAAGACTAGCTTTAGACCGGTTGAATGCCAGGAAATAATATGTAAGTAAAAATAATATGTAAGTAAAATTTGAATCCCCATTCAAATTTCACTTTTGTACCATATTTCATTTATATAGTTGAAATATTTGAAATATCCCATGGAGAAAAAAATTATTCCAGCAAGGTAACAATATAAAATAGCCGTCAGTAAGATAATCTAATTGCAGATATGGTTAAAAAAAAATCAGAAAAAGCATATAGAGACATCATACCATATGTTATATAGGTAGTCCTTGACTTAAAACAATTCATTTAGTGACTGTTCATTATTACAATGGCACTGAAAAAAGTGACTTATGACCTTTTTTCACACTTATGACTGTTGCACCATCCCCATGGTCACCTGATCAAATTTCAGACACTTGGTAACTGACTCATATTTATGATTGTTGCAATGTTCCAGAGTCATATGATCATCTTTTGTGACCTTCTGACAATGGGAAAACCAGATTCCCTTAACAGCTATGTTACTAGCTTAACAACTGCAGCAATTCACTTAATAATTGTTGCAAGAAAGGTCGTAAAATGGGACAAAATTCAACTTAACAAATGTCTCAGCAACATAAATTTTGGGTTCAATTATGGTTGCAAATTGAGGAATAACTGTATAATGGCCACTTCATTTATAAATATGTAGTGAAACAAATAGGCTTTAAAAGACATTCATTCTACACCACTCAAAAAGTCACCTAAACTCTTTCCTGAGGGAGAATATTCCATATTACTGTCTTCTCTTCAGAAAATATCTTACATTATCATTTAATGTTTTTCACCAAAAGTAGAACAATAACTTATCTTTGTATACTGCCCAGATCTAAGGAAACTGGCCTGCTGATATAGCGAAAGAGTTCTTTTAAATACTCAAGTTCCAGATATTCTAAACCAATATTTGTACCTTTATTTGATTTGGAAAGGTGGAAAATGGTAGAGGTAATAAAAAACCAAAAATTCTCTTTTGGATTAATAACTATTCCTATTTGCCACATTGTCTAATGAAACAAGAGTTTCTGGAATATTTGAAAGGCTGCCTGAATTTCTTTACTATTGCAAAAAGCATTATATCTGTTTATTGCTAATGTATGCAATAAAAGGTCTTCATTTAAAACATTCCTACAATTCATGCTTCCCTTGTTGTTTATAAACAGTTGTCCTAAGGTTCTTGTTATATTACAGATTTATATAAAAATATTATATAATGATAAACTAGAACCTTCATCTTACTAGTGGTACACTGAATTGAGGAAAACTGAATATTTATTGATTTAATTTTAACTATTCCCCAAAAGTCATCACAAATGGGACAAATATGGCTGTAGGATTCTGTCTGTTAATGCTCCTGTACACTTCTTTCTACAGCCTATTCTTTTTTTTAATCAAGCAAGATTTTTTTACAACAAAGTTCTGAAGATAGCTGAGCTAAAAAAGCTTTGCACTGTTTCAATCTGTTCAGCAGAGCCAAGTACTTCATGTTCACTGCTTTTTCATTATCCTGTTCTGCTGTCTTGGTATTGCAGACTTGCACTAGACTGAGATAGACAGAATAGGTAAAGAATTACAATATAGTTGGAATGAGTAGTCTACCATTATTGCACAAATACCAATACAATGCTGCTACAGGTATCCAGTTCTACTGGGACGGCAGTAGAATGATTACAGACAAAACTAAGGACTTCTTGGGGAGGGTTCCCACATCAGTTCAAAATGGCTTGTAAATTTTGGTCTGATCCATCGATACAGATACCAGAAACAAACTTGATCTTATTTATTACTGTAAATCATGGTTTGGACATAATTTGAGTCTTAATTGTTATTACAATATGTTAAAGATCGTTAAAAAGAATTCTAATGACTGAATGATAACTGTTGAACAAAAGGGCTTTCTTATTTCCTCTTCCACTTGCTTGGGAATTGTATATGTATGAGATTCTTCTTGCCTCCTTTTTCCCCCCTCTCATGAGCAGATTGATTCTAGGCCAGAAAAGCAACAAGTAATTTTATTTAGAACAGTCAAAACTGGAACTCACTTAATTTTTACATTAGCAAGGAAATTACTGTCATGCAGATGGAAGGGTAACAGGAGGAAATGGAAAGATTAGATGCTAGAGATGTGGGATAGTGGTGAGAGCACAAGACTATGAGGAAAGATCTCCTGAGTTCTAATTCATCGAACTTTGTCTTTGTGCTAAAATTAAACTTACCAGTTAATCTTTTCCATGTAATCAGAGAACAGACTGACTTCATGTTGGATATATTATCCTTATTCGGATTTAATTATTTATATTATATAACTGGTTTGCTGTAAGCTACTGAATTGTTTAGTATTAAACATTTCTTTAGTTTTAAACTAGCCCAGAAAATTAAGGTCTTATTAGTAGGCCTGGCACTAAAGTACTTAAAATATTTTGTACAGAATCAGTGGTCTTTATAAGTTATCTCACATGGTCCAATTCTGTTATTAGAGTTGTGGGAAATTTGTGGCCAGCACAAAATTATCAATTTAGTTAATTTGAGAGGACAAATTTGATCCAAGAACACCAGGTAATGCTCTACTTTTGTTCTGAGAAAATATTCAGTTGTGATTTTGTTTTCACACTGGCATATCAATAACATAACAGCTCTTTATATTAGAAATAATATTTCAAAATATATATTGTTTGTAAACTGGAAAGTTAAACTACTCCAGCTACCGTAATAGCTGCATTCTTATTAAGAACACATTTTTTAAAAAAAAATAGTTTAAATCTGGAAAGGTTTTGAATTTTAGTTTTATATGCAGTTACTAAATAGTATTTCTTGAACATGTATGCAAGTTACTTAAATGGAGGAATTATAAAAAACCAATACAGAATTTAGTGAGCTCTGCTCTTGCTCTGCAAATGTGTCTTTTTATATGAATAACTTTCAAAACATTTTACTAAACCATAGGTTTATGACTTTTCTGATTATAATCTTTTAGAAAGCTGATTATTCTTTGAAAAGGGCATTACAGTAATATCCTGATTCTAAACGTATTTGCATGACCAGGCAGCGAAACCCATAGAGATCAAGGAGCATTGCTTCACGTCAAATGTTCTTTGGGCAGTAACACTATATATAGATGTTCCAGTGAGTAATTTTGTGAAGTCCCTGTCAGCTTTTCCTTCAAATATTAGTACACTTTACTGGTAATGTTGATACTTAAGCAACAATGACACTGAAGCAAAATAGTACAATAACACAATAGATTGAATGTTGACACTTATCTGTTTTCCTAAATTAGCTTATATTTTTAGATGAATTTTAAAAAGGCTGTCAGTAGCAGTAACAAAATCACTTAGACCAGGCGTGTCAAACTCAATTTAATTGAGGACCGCATCAGGGTTGTGGGCCAGGGGTGGGTGGGTGGCGTGACCAGGGCGGGTGTGGTCTGCTCAACGTCACTTGTGTTGGGGTGCCTGTGGTGGCCCAAGCACTCTGCCAGAAAACGGGCTCCCAAGCTCTGTTTTTGGCTGCCATGGCCTCCTGCAACCATCTGCCAGCAAAAATGTAGCTTAGGATGGCTGCCTGTGGCCCTCCTGAGCTCCATTTTCACTAGCAGAGGCACTATGGGCTGGTCCTTCACTGTTTTCAGGGAAGCCTCACGGGCCAGATCTAAGTACCTGGCAGGCCGGATGAGGCCCCTGGGCCTTGAATTTGACACCCCTGACTTAGACTTATATACTGCTTCATAGTACTTCACAGCAGAGGTCCCCAAACCCTGGGCCATGGGCCACTACCAGGCCATGGCCTATTTGGAAGCAGGCCACACAAGTTGCAGGCCAGCACGCACACTGGTGTGCAGTTCAACTTGCACGAGTGGCAAGCCAGTGCATGTGTATATATGTGTGCAGCTCAACTTGCGCAAGTTGAGCTGCACATGTATGTGCATGTGCACCAGAGCACTGCTCATGCAACTCAAGCTAGGCATACATGTGTACCATGTATGTGTGTCAGCCTACCTCTCATGTAAATTGAACACAGGTGTGTGTGCACTGAATTGCCGCTCATGCAGTCTGGTTCCCCTGTTACCTAGCCAGGCCACTAAGCCGCAAAGGTTGGGGATCACTGCTTTACAGCACACAATGTAGTTACAGAGTCAGCATGTTGCCCCCAACAATTTGGGTCTTCATTTTACCAACCTCAGAAGTCAGCCTACAATACTGCATTTTAACCACTGCGCCATCATAGCTCCTTCAGTAAAAACTCATTGTGCTGCTCACAAGTTTACTGATAATAAAATATTATTTTACAATAATAGTTTCAAGAACTGTACTTTGTGGCCACTTATTCTAGAAGCCCTGGCCACAAGATCAAGTTTTAGATACTGAAATGGCCATGTAATGGGAGGAACTCCACCTTTTCCATTCTCTTTTCCATGTATCTGTTTAATTTCCAAGGTCAGATAGCAGCATTTTAAATATTTTTGTTTCAATATACTTAAATTGATCTTTACTCCTGCCCTTAAAAGTGTGCTCACATTCCCATCTGTATTTGGAATTACTGCTAATTCCATCGGTAGCAGGTTTTCATTGGATATGGAGAACCTATAATCCCCCAGATGTTCCTAATTCCTACTCCACTGGCCATGGTGATTAGAAAATGTAATTCAATTACATCTGGAGGTTCATAGATTTCCCAAGCTTATTAAGATAATAAATAGACCAAGAGATGAAGAGTTTGAGGTTTGGAAAACACTAAGAGAAGACATAAATGTGTAAACTAGGCCATACAGGCAAAGACGTATTCTTTTAGTTTTAATTTACTTTAAAAAGTTGATGGACTAGTATGGAGTGAAATCATGAAAGTTATATTTTGTTCCTTGGACAAAAGGCAGCAGCTAATTGTAAGGATTTTATAATTTCTTTAACCAGTTTTTTATTTTTATTGAAAGAATGGAAATAATTATCCAATGGCAGAGACTGATGTAGCATCAGTATGCTGATATACTCAAATTTATATCCCTACTTTTGGCCAATTATGTGATGCTCTGAAAATCCTGTGTCAGTGCCTGGAATTGGATGAAGATGGCTCCATCTCAACCCAAGCAAGACTGAATGGATTTATGTGTTGGAGCTTGTGGTTCTGGGAACTGTCCATCTCTTGTTCTGCATGGGATTGCATCAATTCAGGCAGAATTTATTAGGGATCCTTATAGACTTACAGCTCCTATTTGAGGAACAGGAGGAAGACGTTGTGGCAAGAAGGGCCTTTGCTCAAGTATGTATTGTATACCACAAGTAGGATGTTCCTGGTCTGGGGCATCCTACTAGCAATTACTCAGGCCTTGGTATTGCTCATAAGGATTACTGCAATGTTTGTACTGAAACTGCCTTTAAAAAGTATTGGAAACTTCAATTGGTGCAAAATGACATTTCATAAGCAATTATGTATGCACCTCAATCAGCTCATATTACATCTATGTTCCATGGCCTGCATTGGCTGCCAATTTGCTTGTAGGTTCAGTTAAGGGTCCAGATGATAATCTAAAAAGCTCTTCATGGCATAAATTCATGGCACTTTCCCAAGATAAAATTTCATTATATTATACATGATTTGCGTTTGAACTAAACATGAGTTGATAGTATATGTTGTATTATGAAAGAATCGGTTACATCATGAGACTAATTGATCTCCTTCAATGTGAAATGCATATAAGAAGCACCAAGGAACAATGTTCTTGTTTAGTATTAAGTGATATCCATATTTATGTAAGAGGAAAAACAGTGTAGGAAATAAAACCAACTGACATAATTTATTCTGTTGTTATCATATTATAGCACTATTCATATTTATTTAAAAATGGAAATTATCTCATGGACAACATGACTTAAATCTACATAATTTACTGTAATATTAATATAATTGTAGCATTGTTATTCCTGTCCACAATCTTTTAAGCTTATGTCTATCAAGCTTCTGTAAACACAGCAATCTATAAGTAAGAAGTCGCAGAGTTACAAAGATTTTGTGAATGTTGAATAAGAATAATTGGAAAGAGAATTAATGCAATGTAGGTATAGCATTGTGCTGTACTTTATAGAAACAGAATTGCTGCAATAAACAATATTTAAGCCACTAATTTGACTGGGAAAGTTAAGCACGTGTACAAATCTCTCATGGAAATCAAATACTTAAATTTATCTAATCTGTTAATATCATCTAAAATAATTTATTGATAATCAAAATAATAAAATAAGCTATGTCACGTTTCTGCCATTCATTTGTTTTAGACGTATTTCCTACAATTTCCAGCTAAAATATTAGCCATGATTGATTGTAAGAACTGTAGGCCTACATTTCTGCATGGCACTGAGTAGAGGAAAACTTGATTTGTAGTTTTGAAAATGAATGTTGGTGAAATTCTAAAAATAACTGATGAGAACCAAATAAATCTTGGTATCTGAATAGAAACTTTTAACCATATAATATGTGCTATCAACCGCTAGTTGATGTAGTGATTAAAGAGAGTGATTTTGAATAGAATAAATGCAGTTATCCATTAGTGCTTAAATTATATTGTAATTATTTCCATTTCCTGTTTTCAATTTTTTTTTAAACCAGATTGGAAAAAATCATTTCATTTTTCATTTCATTTGCTTTCTTAACAAATCAAACTTTTTGAAAGTGTTATAATTTATGCTTTATGTAGTCTGATGATCTTTGTTTCATAGATTGTTGTTTTCTCAATCCAATAATATTTCTGTAAATTAATAAACAGTAATATTTGGATATATTTTAAAGTAATCCGTTAATTATGCAAAATTTGGGGGCAGCCTATTTCATGTTTTACAAATTCAGCTAAAACATGGTGAATACATTTTTAAAAAAGCTCCTTAAAAATAATAGTCTTTTAAAATCCCAGTTCCTTTGAATTAGTTTATTTTGAAAATCAGTAAAGTGAGTTGCTCTAACTTCCAATAAAATAGCCTGAAAGGACCAAAATAAATGGGTTTATTATTCATCATTAGATTATTAGTTTAAAATCTTAATTGGTTAATTCACCTGATAAAAATGTCATCATAGCAGTGAATGAGAATTCCACTCTTGACAAGTAGATATTTAGAATTTTTTATTAACAATAGATTATACAATTTATTAATGAAAACAAAAACTTTTGATATTTTCAAACAGTATACATATTTTTAAAGATGTATACATTGTAAGCATGTCCTTAATAAACTCTGCAAGCTAACTGCTGTTTTCTAAAATATTCTACTGAGTTTCTTAAAGTTAACATTGCTTACATCCAATTACCTTTGTGGGCATAGCAATTGTTATTATTGTAATTTGAAGACATCTATTTTCATGTGTATATAGTTGAGAAATTTTGTATATTGTAAGATAGCTAATAATATAGAATTGGAAGAATGATCTGGATAAATGGAAATAAAATAATTCAAATGTATTCCCACACTCACTCCAAATAAATGTTTTACATGTCTAATTTAGTTTGCTTTAGTCTTAATCTTATCATGAATATTGAATTGCTGATATAGGAAACATAATTCTGTACTGTGACTGTCCTTAGTACCAGGTAGTTTACATTGATCATTAGCTTTCAACAGCATATGTTATACAGAAGAGAAAAAAAAATTTCTAAAATAAACCGACTTTCTTGAAAAACATTTCTAAGTTTTAAAAAAACCTTCTCCCCCTATGAGCATATACAATTAATTTTAAAAATGAATTAAAATGGTAAAAGTAATCATTATCTTACTGTCAATGCTACTGCTTTGATTTATAATTTACATTTTCCAAACTTAAAACTACTAAAGCTGTTCAAAAGCACAATAAGTCTTAGTAAGTACATGTTTCTACATGCCTGTAACATATAACATGATGTATTCAAAAAGCTGCTATAACTTTCTTCATACTATTTACAAAGTCACTAAGTCTTCTCCCAGTTTAAAATGCAGTTATGACTCTGTCCAGCACACATTTGGAAATTATGTGTAATTCCTAGCTCTCCCTTTTTCTTAATTTAATGCTTCAGTTTTGTCTTGGAAATATTTTTTTATGCTTAGAAAGACAACTGGAAAGTTGTTTAGTACTATAATTGATCTCAGCATTAAGTCCAAAAGTTGTGCTGTGAAAATAATATAAAGCGAACCAACTGATTTTTGAAGCAAAATGCCTATTGGCTGCTAAAAGAAACTTCTTCCCACAGTCTCCCTCTTACCTTCAGCAAATGCACTGAAGAGTTCTTGATTTAATTATTGCTCAGTAGTGTTCAGATTTTGTTTCTCTTAAGCATTAGGGATGTGAGCATTCCAGCAGTTACACGAAACAATGAGAGAGAAACTCTCTGCTTGCCCAAAGCCTATGAAGCATTACGTCATGGCAATACCTTATAAGGAACTCTATATTGTGCAGTCTCATTCTGTATGTAGTGTACTTTAGTGATAACCAGAACTACAAATAATATATGTATGTGTGTATGCGTGCATGCATATTTATGCATGTGTGTGTTTTTCTGGCTTCAAATACTTTGGGCTGTAAAACATTTCACATGTCAGATTGATTTGTGGCCAAAATGAATGCATTGAAAAGTTTAGAGGAGTTAATTCTCATTAATAATAGAATAGTGAAGTGGTCACAGAGTATTTTTTTTTCCATAACACAACTGGATTTATTTAATTTTTCCTTTATTTTCTGATTTGCCGAAGTGGGTTGGGGGGAACACCCAAGCTTAGCTGGCCTCCTCTGAGAAAAGTATGAACATCAAGCTTTTTTTCCTTGTGTTTTATTTCCTGATGATGTAACTAGAAAACAATTCTTCAAGTATGATGGGAAGGCCAGATGAGAAACAGGGGTGTGTTGTGTGTAAAAGTGCATGTACTTTTTCCTTTTAAACCCATTTCTTAACTTTCTCTCATTTAGTATATTTAGAATGGTTAATTATTTGGTATTAATAAGGTTTTAAAGATAACATTCATTTGATCTACAATCAGGAAAAAATACAGAATAGGCTTCAATTTACAGAAGAATGTCTTCATTAGATTTTATACTGAATTTTCTATTGCTTTACAAATAAAGGAAGTGTGTAAGAAAATGATTGCAGAAAATTCATTGAAAGAATTATCTGGTTAAATCTTATTCATATTAATGAAAGTTTAAAATAGTATAAAAGAATTTTAAAACTGTATGTACTATATTACATACTATGTTATAATATGCTAAATAGATCGGTGTGAATCATTGAAATTCAGTCTTTTACAATGCCCAACGTTTATTAGAAATATGTTGTAATAGACAACTAAATTTACTTTCCAATAAAATGAATTTAGGATTTCAGTCATGGTTGGTTAGCTACATGTGTTAAACATTGTAAATTGTATTTTAAGTATTAAGGAATTAATGCTATGTCATAGGGACTGAAGCTTGACTTTCTAAATATGGTTCACATTATCATAAAAATATGAGTAATTAAGTTAAATTTACATATTATATCTTCTGTATAGTCTTTTTTTAAAAAAAAATAGTAGTACAATGTTTGATAAGTATACTTAAAAATGCCCTGTTCCATAATATTCTGGAAGCAGAGTCTGGAACTGGCAGCTCCTTTCAAGCAAGCTTGTCTATGAATCAGATTGTTACTCCCTTGCCTCCACCTTAGTGAAATAGATTGGTAACTACCAGACAGGATTAAATTGTTTTTACTTGTGGTGCTATAGCAATAGAATTCTGACCCTCTGCAGCCCACCCCTATTAATTTTGACTTCTTCTTGGTTTTAGGCATCTGGAAGTAGAGAGAAATATATTAATTGTTTTTTCTCATTTTAATACTTTTCTATTTAATATTTATTGAATTATGTATTATTGGTTTATTTGGGGATAAAAGTTTGAAAATTTCCTAGTGGAAAAGCAAGATAATTTTTTTAAAATAAATAATAATACATTAATATTATACTAGCTTTCTCATATTATCTTCCCAATATATTGTGTATATATTGATATAAAGTATGGTTTAAGGTTGCAAAGAGACAATGGGCTATAGAGATGCAAATGTGAAATTATGAAACTTCTGATTTGCAAAGAATTGGCCACTGAAAATGTCCTCTAGTTAGGAAGAACAGTTTCAGGGAATGTTCAATCTGATAGTATTTCTTCACATACAAAAGGAATTGGAGTTGGTAAGCTCATATTTGCTTTTCTTGGCTATTGAGTAAATATTCATATACAGGTGAAATGTTTTGCATTATTTCTAATCTGAATACAGATTATAATGCATACTGGAAACACTTTCTTATGTTTACCATTATTGATACACTGAGTACTTTGCATTTCAGTTTAAATGCAATCATCAGAGATTATTGTTTGCAGCTGGCTGACAGAACAAACATTACATAATGCTTTAAGACAGGAAATGAAGAGCATGTCTCATTAATACTGAGAGAAAGGTTTGAGTAAAAGTTTCTAGAAATAAAAACTTTAGTTGGGTATTCATGTGGCGTGTCTGGACTAACTACAAAAACACAAATTCCATGTTCCTGATATTTGTTTTCGCGTTAGAAAAAAATAAGATAAAATGTACTAACTGTTCTTTGTTATTCAATGTGCATTGTTTATTCAATGTGTATTATTTACTGAATAATTACATCATTTATTTATTTTTTGTTGTTTAAATTGAATTTTCAGTTTTCTGTTTTAAAAGTGGCCATATTCATATTCAGCCTGAAAAGACAAACCCCAGATAAACAGACAAAGGTAAGGTAAAAAAAGGGCAGATGGGATTTCCCTGTGGCACTATAAAAGAAAATAATATTCAGTCTCCTGTTAGCTCTTGCTAACAGGAGTTTTGTTTACAGACCCTATCTCTTTAGGAACGTAATCTTCAGGGAACACCATGTTCGTACTTTATGAGCTGGAAATATCTATTTATCAGAAAGGATAACAAACAGCCTTTATTTATTTGCAATGATAGGGCTTGGCATGAAAATTCTATGTTCCAAGCACCACGATGCCTAGACACTCAACTTGAAACATGAATGTCCTGCTTCATCTATCTTTTTAATTAGCTAAGAGTCTTTAATGTACAAAGTGTGAATGAGAGATAGATGCTGCAAAACAAATACTATTCTTTAGTTACTTCTGTATTCCCAATAACATTTCCGAGCTTCATTTTAACCCCAATAAAGTAGAAGGTGCAGCCATTACTTTATTTGGAAATTTCTGGACCTACTCATGAGGAGAAATGAAATGTAATTAAGGGGGAACAGAAGGGGTTGCGGACAAGATGGATATAACGAGTAGAAAAGAAACGAGGAACATTTTGCCTAAGCTAAAAACACCTGTGATATATGTATGTGTTATCTGTATCTTTCTGTTCTCTTGAAGCATGTTAGGGCTAAATTTGTGCTATGTATGCTTTGTGTGAGTGCGTCTTTCACTGAACATCACCTGTGTGTGTGTGTGTGTGTGTGTGTGTGTGTGTGTGTGTGTGTGAGAGAGAGAGAGAGAGAGAGAGAGAGAGAGAGAGAGAGAGAGAGAGAGAGTGTTCTTTTTAGCTGGAAAATGGGCATTTGATTGCTGATGACTTCCAAGACAGCCATTGGTGAATGGATACTGTCTACTTGGAAACTATTTTTATAGCCTTCATGACAGGTTCTCAAACTTTGAAATGTGTGTCCTGGTTCAAAAACTTTTGTGATCTCTTCTCTAATCAGGTATACAGACTTCCAATGAGTTCTTTTGAAGTGGGATAGACTATATTTTATGTCTTATGCTTATTATTCACTACCCAACAGTTGGCTACAATTATTACTATTACTATTTTTTTAAAAAGAGCTACAAAGCCATAATATAAACAAAATTTATGGATGTTTAAAGTCCAGAAGAAGGCAATAGCATATCTCTGTTGTATCATGCCAAGAACACTGCTTGGTTGTGTCCTTGTAAGCTTGACATGAAGGTAATTTTGCAATTAAAATCCACACAATTTATTTCTTACACATATTTATGTGAAGAAATGCCATCTGTCATAATTAGAATAATTAGAAAACAAGGCAAATGGAATCAAAAATAAAATCTTGTAAGTTAGAGAATATTTCATTTGCTATCATCCAGATTAGGAGAATAGCCAAGCATTAAGTTCAGAACTATAAATAATAAAAAAAACATGGTAGAATTTTATTAGATTTACCAGTAAAAATCCAAATAATGTGGTCTATTTATATAGAAATAAGTCAAACAAAATGCCATGAATCTAACTTTGTCAAAACTCTTTGAGGTCCTGTCTGGCTATAAACCACTGGTATTTACTAGTAGAACTTTAGTAAGAATTTCCATTGGACTTGGACTTTAGGACAAGGAATACTGAAAGCAGTTATGACTTTTTCTTCCTATATCAATCATACTAGTTAAGATAAGTGTGAATCAATCTTTTCTTTCATCCCCATACATCCTACACCTATTACATTTTTAACCAATGCTTAGAATAAGAATGGTCTGGAAGGACTAAGGTTCATGTGTCTACCCTTATCACATTACTTCTCATACACAGACTCACTGAATTATTATGAGTATAAAACAAGAAAATGGAGATGAAAAGGCAGGACACAAACTGAAATAATATGCAGAGTTCAGCAGGAGATCACAAATAAAACATGTTGCTATTTGCTAGAATATAGCAAATAATGTGCCATATGGCTGTGTCACATTTTATTTTTTTTATCTTTCAGAAATATTGTATAATAAATATTTCTTTGTATGCAAGACTTCCTTTATATCTTTTTATGTGAACCTCATCTTTAAAAATGCTACATTTTCCTTCAAATCAGGCTTAAATTACAACATACTAATACAGTGAAAAAAAATAGAGCTTTGCAAAGTACTGATTTAGGTATTGTTACAGGAATAGCTCCCCTGGTTTTACTGAGTGCTGAAGACAACATTTTTATGTTATGGTGTCACTTTTTATGACACTATCATAAAAATTTCTTTCTGTAAAAAAAAATTCTAAAGCAACTTGATTGGAAGCATCCACTTCTATTTCCTATTTTAGCAATTCATTTGATTTTAATATTTTATATAATATTACCTAATATTACATTGAACTGTTGGCCTTTTTCAGCTCTGTAGCATCAATTTCATCATTGGCAATGGTTCTCAAATATTTTTGGCAGAAGACTTTTGGCTACCTATGTTTCTACAACTGAGATTGCAGTAATACAGTTCAGAACCATCTGTCAGTAATTTGACTGTTCAACTACTTTGTTTCCATGAGTTAAGAATAGGTAGGTAAAGGAAGCTTTCTCTGTTAGCTAATACAGAAGAGTTAAAAAAATGGGATCTTACAAATAAGCTGTAAGAGGAAAGGCACTATTTTAGCTGCTGACTCCATCTAAACAATTCCTGTCTCCATAGAAACTAATCATAGTTTTTAAAATATTGTTGTACTTGTAAATATTATGGCAGGATAGAATACCACAGAATCAGAGAATCTAGAGCTAAAGCCTGATTAGGTCATTGCGACCCTTGCGTGCCAACATAAAGTTGCTCGTTTTTTACTATTTAGTCCAGTTTATTTTGTCTACTCAGTGATTTCAAATAATTTGGGGCTTCAAGGTTTTATTTTTTGTGTAACTTAGATGAAAGTATTCTGCTCCATGAGAAAATTATACGCATTGATTAAGAAATAAGGAACATATTAGGAAAGTCTTCTGGATTTTTCTTCTGTTTCTAGGAAGGTACAACAGATCATTTTAAGTCACATATTTTTAATCAACGATTGTTCAATAAGGGCAGACAGGTTGAGCTAAACCACAGTGTACTACTGCACAATGTGATATTTTCATGTATCTGAATTCCTACCTGACATTTGATAAAATGGACTGTAACCTCCTCCTTAATAACCTGGAACAATGTAGGGTGCAGGTTCCACTACCAGATGTATTTGCAATTGGATGAACAACTATAGCCAATGCATTGTCCTTAATGGGTCTGTGTTCACATGGAGGGAGATACACAGAGTTCTGTTCTAGATTCTGTATTCTTCAACATCTTCATAAGTTACTTAATGGGAATAGAAGGGATACTCATAAAATTTGCAGATGACACAGAGTTTAAAAGGATCCTGATAGCCTTGAACATTGATTCTTCTCCAGTGAAACATTCATTGATAAGAAAGGTAAGATTCTGCATTTCAGCAAAAAAAAAATCAGATGCACAAGTACAAGATAGATGGTCTTTAATGGAGGTTAAAATAAGGTTAATGAGAGGGATATGGGTGTTCTGAAATGATCACAATTAAGTATGAGCTATCAATATGACGCAGCTGCCCAAAGAATCAATGCATTTTTATGCTGCATAAACAGATATATAATGCCAAAGTCATGGGATTTGATAGTTTCCATCCTGTACTTGTTAGACTGCATTTGGAGTACTGTGTCCAGTTCTGGTCACTGCATAGAAAAAGGAACCTAAGGAACTGGAAAGAGTGCAGAGAAGAATAACAAAAATATAGGACTTGGAGCCCAGGCCCTATGAAGAACTTGGTATATTTAGCCTAAAGAAAAGAAGGCTAAAGAAAGATATGATAGCAGTTTTCTAATGCATGAAAGGATATCATAGAACATAGAATAAGGAATTGCAAGATGGATAAGTTACTACCCCTGGGAATGAGAGGTCAACCTGTTTTGACTGGTCTGGCATTCCCTCTGTAAGATTCCCAACTTGAGAAATTTGATATTAGAGGAAACATTTTCTGTACACTAGAACAGCAATCGTCAACCGTTCAAATTTGGCAGCCCGGCCTGGTGCAGGGGGGAGGCATGTGAATGGCAGACACACACATGCGCGCAATTCTCCATTTGTGTGAGCAATGGGTGCTTGTGCTTGCACGTGAAACTCCACTTGAGTGAGTGAGAAGCACTTGCGCTTGCATGCAAGTGGAACTTTGCACACTTGCCCATCTTTCCCATGGCCCGATTTTGAACGGGCAGCTGACCATTCCAGAGGATCCCTGGACTAGGATAAACCAGAAGACCAAGGTCAAATAATTTTGCATTGCTGTCAGTGAATCCTTGCCTGTTGCTACAGCTTCTCCATTGTTCTCTCTCGGTTGCTTGCACATTCCTTTATGGTCTACAACTGCTATTTGAAACCACTTCACTTCCAGCTGCTGAAGCAGGTACTGGTGCTGATAACCCTCACATTGTATCATTTTTCTAGATCAGCTGGAATAAGTCCCCAAATTCTGAGACAACATAGGAAAAAAAGTGACAACTAAATGTATGACTCAGATTATTAAACTAATTAGTAATTAGATTTGACTAAAGAGAGAAAGAATGTCTCTTGTTTACTAGAGTTTACTAGATCTGATAAAATAGTCTTAAAGAGTAGATAAAACACATATTCAAAAACTGGACTAAAAATTTGGAGACAATGATATTTTAGTTACAGGGGATTCATGTTTTTATAGTTGTGGAATAATAGGAACGTGCAAATTAATTTGAAATGGAAATTTGGGAAATTGTGAAAAGAAATATAGGAGTTAAATTCAGCAAAAGTGCTCTGCATGGGGTGAACTTGACTATAATTTGCCTTGTACAGTATGTACCCTGTGAAACTTGCTGTTCTCTGCTAGGTAGAAATGGAAGCCCATTCATGTAGTTCAGATTTTATTGGCACCCCTGTCCTTTTGTAAACAAAATAGATTTAGTTTTTTAATGCCAGGGTATTTGGGCTTTGGAAAGTGACAAATGAAAGAGAGGACTGGCATATTTTCCCAAGCAGAAATTGCTGAGCTCATTCACACATCCTGTTAAACTATGCTGTAATTAGGCTTATGATGTTGCCAAAACCCAGAATATGGCTGACATTGTGGTTAAAGCACAGAATTTTAATCAGAATCTGCTATTGCGACTTATCTCAGGCTTTCATGCTTTAGAGTCTGAGGCCAGATGTTGTCCAAGTCCCTCCACCTTCCAGACATAGAATTGGCAGTACAAAAAGTCCTTAAACAGTGCTAATCCTACAGCATTGTCTCTGTCTCTGTAGATTCCTTAAAGTACTTTATCAAAACAAAGGGAAATTTCTGTACTCTGAATGCTGATGCTCTGACTCAATAGGTAATTATCATGCACCTGAGTTTTTGTTTTCTAAAAACAAATTAAAAAACACCATACAAGCAATGCCCTACCAGCAACTACAATGGAAGATGTGGTCATAGCTAAGTAGGAGAGAAGTAGTAAACTTCCGAATTATTTACGGTTCTTTCTAAACTT
The DNA here is from genome assembly GCA_032468155.1 of Oxyrhabdium leporinum. Lineage (NCBI taxonomy): Eukaryota > Metazoa > Chordata > Lepidosauria > Squamata > Cyclocoridae > Oxyrhabdium > Oxyrhabdium leporinum. The sequence continues at coordinate 115,415 of JANHFL010009618.1, read as the reverse complement.
ATAAGCTAATATGCCCATTGCATTGTCCTCTCCAGTAATTAAGACACTTAAACGTTTGTGGATCTACCAAATTAAATGTATTGATTTTTCAGATTTCTACTCAGTATTTCTTACTTGCTATTTAGATACATGGTAATTTTGTATCTCATTTTAAATTATTGAAGTAAAGTGACTGTACTGTTAGAAGAAAATATTTGTAACTCAGAGCTTAAATGAGGGGTTCTTGGTGAGGTTGTTTGCTGTTGATGTTACCTAGTTTGCATAATGAAACATCTGCAAGAAAACAACAAAGCTCAGAGGGCACCAAGGACCCGTAAAGCGACTGTGCTGTTACCTTAATATATTTTGTTTTTGTTAATGTTTTGAATTCTAAATGTAGTATTGTAGTATTCAGAAACATTTTTAAAGAAGAAACCCATGCCAACATTCCCAATGTCAAACTGAATTTCATGATTTGTTACTTCAATAATAACTTAATTGTGTTCTAAGATTGGAAGAAATATACATTTTCTTAAAGAAATAAGGATGACTATGTGCTGATTTGAGCCAAGAGCCTTTCTGATACAGTATGTCATTTCTTTGTGTTTTTTTTCTTAACATAATACATGAATTCACTCTGTTATGACAGGAGTAGATAGCCTTTTTGTGGCTAGTGGACAAATTTTTGGTGGCTAAGACTGCAATTATTATTTTACTGGTAAAACAAGAGCTACAGTGGGCAGGGTAATGATTCAGAGAACGTGTCACATCACGTATTTAGATTTTTGTGGGGAGATTTGGTCTTCTGTGTGTTATTCCTATTTTACAGCTACACTGCAGTTTCCTTCTTCAAATGCTATGTTACTATGATACTGCTTTCAAGAGTTACAGTAAGTGGGGGCTCTCGGGTTGCAAAAAAGACTAGCATCCTCATGCAGACTTCAGTATATAGCTGTGATTTTAACAGTTTATGGTCAACCCATAATGCTCACAAATCATAGTTTAAGAATCCTAGCAATATGTGTGAATGTGCCATGAGAAAATTATCCCTACAAATATATCCTACAAATAATATGTTATAAGTTACATGATGAATGTTTGTATATCTATTTATACTAAAACTCTTGTTGTCATGTTGTCTAACTGGGCAAAAAAGTGCATGATGGGCAACAACTTTTGAACAAAAATAGCTCAAATGGGCTTACAGAATGGATCCAAAATCTAGGACCCGTGACTCCAGAGGAGATAAAATTTGGGGACTCTGGCTGCTTCTGTGCGACTGGTTGTTACTGTCGTGTTGTTCCAGTCACATATTCCATGACAGATCCCAGCCAAACTTGTAATCTCACTTCCACCCTACCTATCAGCAGCTACTTACCTACAGGATTAGATGGGGTCGGATGGGATGAGAACAGAAAGGAAGGGAAGGGAAATGGATGCTTTGATGCTTCCTTCCAGATTCCAACAATGAAAATCAATGGGGATGCTGGCAGAAAATTGGAAGTTGCCCCTATTTCCACTGCTTTTTGGCCATTCTGTTTCTCTGTTTAGGAAAATAACTCTAAAATGATAACCAGTGGGGCATGGATTGTCTAGTTTTTCTTTAAAATTTTATATTTCTATTCATTAAAAATCCAGTGTCCTATTATATTAATGGAGTAACTTGGTTACTGAAATGTGAAAAGCTTGAGTTAGTTGTTGAACCTAAGTATGCATGTAGGGGATGCTCAGACATATCTGAATTTTGCACCTGGTAATCTGCATTTTATACCTGGTTGACAAATGTATGGGCTGTGCTGGATCATCTTGATTTGAGATGTAACCTTTGTTCTGGGATATGTGTATCATTTTAAAGCATTTTCAATTCTGTGTAAGACAAAGTAACAAAGAAAAGATAATTTAACTGAGAAATGAATACATATTGCACAATTTATTTTACGCATTTTCTAAACTGGAAAATTTAATTAATTTTCCATCTCTCCATGGAGGATACACAAATACTAAAGCTTTACTAAAAAGGACCAATTATATGTGTAGAAAAATCCAAGTCCAAAAAAGAGAGCTGTTTTTTAAATATGTTGCTGAAGGGAACTTTTCTCAAGTAACTCCATGAACTATGAACTCTATATAGTTCCTACATGAAATGTTTCCGTTCATTAAAAGTATATTTGAAATACATTGAAAAACATGTATAGCTATTTTGTTGTTCTTAAAGTAATTCTAGACTTTTGATCCAGTCTTTAAGAGGGAAGATTCAATAAGATAAAATTATTGGATGAATTATTCAATTACTATTGATTTGGGGATTTTATCAGCATGTAAAATATAAACTCTAGTAAATTTATAGTGAACTGATAGTAAATTTAGAATTATATAGACTGTCATTCATCTTTTATGCTGCTACAATATTTCTGATAATTTCTGAATATATGATAGTATTTAACTCCTAAGTTAATATCTAGAATTGAACAAAAATATTTTTATCTCCTATAATATTTTATCCTTCCAGCTACCAAATTCTGAATATCTGTTCATATCCTAAAGATCCCGAGAAAGATTACTTCTGCTGAGAAATTTGTGCTGAACTGACATAACTTAATATATTCCACATACAATATTATGCAGAGTTGGTTTCTAAGGAAATAACTCCCATTTCAGCATATTGATCTATATGTATAATTGATGGATGAATTAGATATTTGTCTTCATTGTATGGTTTAGCCTCTATACTGAAAAAAATCTACTATCTTGTATCATAAGCAACCAAAGATAGGTATAATGAAACTCATTGAGACATAAATAAGAATTAATCATACAACTCAAACTAAAAAAGTGTCTGAGACATTTAAATTGCCTGAATTTTGCCTTGTTTCAGATAGCTCTCTGGTAGGTAAAATATCCAAAGGCCCTTTTAAATATTTTTAGCCTGGAGTTTACACTGTTCTTGCTTGACGATATGATCCGTTTATCCTCAGGAGACTTGATAATATAACTTGGTATAACTTGACTTCTAAGATGACTTCTTGTTGCTGTTGTTATTATCATAAATCCCATTCTGGTTGGGGAACATCTCTTTTACAGGCACTAAAATATTATGGAATTATTTTCTGTCTCTTCATTCCTACATGTATTTATAGGCATACATATGTATCTTACGTATGTACATATGTATGTGCTCAGCACTTTAGAGTGTTCAGTTGACATCCAATGTTCTGTAAGTGTGTCAGGATGATGTGAAAGTACTACAAGAAAAAAAATTTCAATATGGAGGAGCAAGAGATAATATAGAATGCCTAAATAGCTGCTCAGGTAGAAGCAGTTTTGACTATAATTCCAAGTGATGATGACTGATATTAACTTTGACTGGATCTGCTATTATCAGAACTATAGCATTTAGGGAGAGAAGTTCGCACTTCCTCTGCAACACTAAACAGTGATAATGAAATTCCTAATCTGCAAATAATAGTAGAAAAAAAGTAGACTCATCTTTTATCAGATTCATTGAGAGAGTCAGTGAGTTTTAAACTGAAAAAAAATAATATCTCTCTGCTATGAAACCTTAAAAGAAGGTGGACTGCATTTACCATTCTGATAACACTTCTAGATATCTTCTCCCAGAGTTGCTGAGTGCCAGGACCACAAATGGTTCCTAAAGCTAAGGCACTGTGTATATATGTATCTAAAGTGCAAACATAAGTGAGTTCGGTTATAGGGCTTGAATCCTATAGAATAACATTTGGCTACCAGTGTCTGAAGTAAGGATGGAACCAGTAATGTGTTTCCTTCTGGTGGTCACTGTAACTGGAAAAGCACTACATAAGATATGTTCTATGTAAAAATAAAGAAACTCAGCACCACCCCTTGAGTGGAAATTATCTAAACCTCCCAAATGGGTATCTGACATAAAGTAAAATCTTAAGGGTTAAACCTTAAGGGAAAATGGGATATATAACTTTGTAGTAGTTTTGATAGAGTAATTAGAGTAGATAGAGTAGATAGTAGTTTTGATAGCGTAATTAATTTACTTGCAGTAGAATCTTCTATCTAGAAACTGTTTGTGATGAAGTATTTATTTATTTAATGTGACATTTTAGAAGCAACACAACTTGCCATTGCTGTGGGTTTAAGAAGTTTTATTTTCTCCATTTTGAGTCACAGACGTCATTATCCTTAAATATCCTTGTTGCCAAAAGAAGTTAAAACAGAACTGTGAGTAACTGCTAATGGCATGCTCCATGGCTCCATTCAGTCTGCCTTTTCATCAAATGTAAAGGGGATAGCGGAGAGATACCTTTCTTGAGATTTAAATGGCAACACATGTTTGAAATGGTACATGGAAATAATGGTAAGAAAATAGACAGCACATAGTAATAGAAAAGCAAAGAAAAGAATGTTGCCCTACTATCAGTCATATAATGGCTACATGTAACTGATCAAGTGGCTGTTTTGTTTAAATAAGATCTAGCTCATGTATTTAATTTTTCTCAATGTGTATATATTTTGTTATTTTAAGGACTTACATTCATACAAAAGTCAAAACAGTCTGTCTTCGTTCTAAGGTCAAAAGGGCAAGGAGAAGTATATAATGAATTGATTGTCATTGAATTTGGAATCCTTTTGAGTAGTGCATGAAATTTTCTAGTGGGACAAAAATGTAAAAAAAAATGGAATTTATAGGCAAAAAAAACATTAAATGACACCATCAGTAAGAATGTATAGTTTCTGTGATTATGTTGGTAGATTTATGTAGTATTTTTAAGGCCCTGAATGCTGCATATCGTAGGACTTATTTCTCAATAATAGATTTGTTTTTACCACACCCTGGAGACATTTATGGAATATGAGTTGAAATGTTCATGCAGGAATGCAATCTACATGATTTAATCAAGATTATACTGGTTTTCAAGAGTAGAATAAAAAATAAAGATAAAAGCTCTGTTCTTGTATGAACAAAGTGATAAAAACGTTTTTGTATGCTGCGTGTAATATATAATTAGTTGAATAATTGTATCTAACTAGTGCATGATACTATAAATAAAAATTGACAAAACCTATTGTGTTCCTTTTCTGGTAGAAATCATTATTTCCTCTTATTTAATTAAAATAAGGAGCATTATCAGTAGTTATCAAAAATAATTTTACAACTATTAAATCATCATTAAGAACTTTGAATGTCTTCTGATTTCTTCCAGTTTTTTCTACACTGCACAATTATAATGCACATTTATTCATCTATCTATTAATTTTCAGCATGATTTGGCACATTTGAATATATTCTATTTTCCTAAATGTATAGATAGTCTATGTTGTAACATATTTTAAATCTGTCCTGTGATAGCGATCCTTATGGTTTTTGTTTATTAAATTTATATGCCACTGGATTCTTAGTGAAATAATGTTTAAAAGTTTTATAAAATAATTTATGATGTTAGAATTTCTGTAAATCTACATGCATTCATTATGTTTGTTTGGCATTTAAATGCGTAAACATTTTTCAGATGTTGATTTGTTTATCTTCTTAGGCTTTCAAGATAAACCTGCTGTCTGATCTCTTTCCCTCTGCAGTCACATGCTCAGACTGCATAAGAACATATCTCCCTGTTTTTTAAAGGACGTTCCTTAAAAACCTTGGAAATACTACAGTTTTGGCAGTAGATGAATGTAAAAGCCTTTCCTTTTTAAACCTTTCCTTTTATTTTTATAGGAACATAGTTACAAAATGTTGAAACATTTGGTTGAATATTGTTTTAATAGTTAATTATTGCAGTTTACTATTTATAAAATAATGTGCAAAAAGTATAAAAATAAGATACAGAACAGTTCAAAAAGTTCTAAAAATATTTACAATATTTTATCAATTCTGAGGTTAAGGCTGGATTTCAGTAGGAATATGTTGCAGCCAAGTTTATCAAATCCATTGAATTCTAGGTGTTTCTTGTTTCCAACTTTTTTAGATAATAGCAGTTGGATTCTTTTTTTGACAAATGTCTGAGGAAAGAATTTACAAGCAAAGTTTTTAAAATTGTAGAATAGATCTGTGTGAATTATTTACAACACTACAAAATCAATACCTATTATTATTATGGATTATAATTCTATTTCAGAGGGGGAAATATTTGATATTTTTGTAGCTTAAAAGTTTGCATTCAATGTTTAGCAGTTGCACAAAGAGAAGGTTTATCTGTTTACTTTTCACCAGTGACTTAGACTTTACACAGAATTTGTGTAAATAATTTTTAAATTCAGTTTAATATATCTTTCTTTAATACTTACAAATGAGACACTCTTACAAAGCTCTGCTAAATAAAGTAACTATCAGGCAATGACATCTCACCTGTGGAATTTTCTTCTGGTTAGTATTGCCTGCCTATTGCCATTTTAGGATTGTTTATTGAAGTGCCTGTAAAGTTTTTTCTCTTGACTTCTTTAATTTTTCCACTTATTTGAGGTTTTAGCGTACTAAATTACTCTTATATGCCAAATATATCTACTTTTATTCTTATAGATATTATTCTATAAACAATATAGGAATGAAGCTGATAATGGATGTCTTGATAATTATGACTTTAAAAAGAATTCTACCAAATTAATTGAATCATTAAATGGAATGGTACTTAACTAACATCTCTCTTTTACTGCCCAGTTAATATCTCAATAAAATAAGTTTGGCAAAGGGACAAAATCTCTTCATAGCAGCCTTGGAATAAATTTTCAAAGGTCTCAACAGATAAACATATCAACATCAATTGCAAGATACTGAACCATCTCTGGTTTGCTGGACATATTTTGTTCATCAGCCACAACATCCAAGTAGCCAAGCAGCCAACTAAATCACCTCAATGTAGTGAGAAGTGCAGTCAGCCAAAAAAATCAACATGAACACGATTCAATCCTTCTAAAATCAATTCTGTCTACACCATGGAATGAAACTAAAAGCATGAATGGACATCTTCAGTGTCATGATTATACCAGCAATGACTTATCACTTCAAAGTGTAGAATCTATGAAAATTGGAAATGGAGAAGCTCTGAGTTATCCATGTGCAATGGAGAGATGAGTGATAAAGATCTTACTCAAAGATCAAATCCTAAATGTAGACATTTCTTGCAAGACCAACTTTAATACATTATCAAAATACACTAAAACAGAATATAAATCAGTAGGGAATGTTATTACCATAATGTCTTATAAGAGTTGGGTTTGAAGTATGATATTCTGGTGGCCTTAAAATTTAATATGCTTAGGAGATTAACTCCTTATGAAATGGAGAGAGAAATTATGGAAAAATCTTGGTCCCAGCTGGAATACTACAGTAACAGTGAACAGCATGTGAATCCTGAAACGAGTTATGATGGGATTGGCTTTGCATATACAAGTCTTATCCCCACATTTTCCAAGGTAAATGCTTCTAACCTGGACTTTCAAGGCTGACTCCATTTTCTGAGCTCTTGATTGGGAACTGCCAAGAATGAAATCTTAAAAATACTGAGACTCTTTTGTCTTCTGATGTTGTCTTTTGCTTGAGATGGTAAGGTATTAGTGTATAAATGAATAGATGAAGAAGAAAAAAGCTTGATTCCTAATAGTAAACACACTTGACAATTAGAATCAAAGCAGGCAGTTCAAAGGAGGACTACAATAGAAGGGAGGCATGTACCACATTGACCCAGTGTCTTCTGAATTAGTCTCCCTACAGAATAGCAGATTTCTTTAGCTTAGAGACTGAAATGATTCCTTTTTTCTGGGGACACTAGTGATATCAAAACATCCACAGTATCTAGGAAAGAAGTTCATAAACTTATAATAATTTCTGGTGACCTCAGCAACATCTTTCGGTCCCAGAAAGGAACAGATTGTCCTTGGGTTACAACCCTAATTGGGACTAAGATTAAGTGAAGCATTTAAGTGAAGCAGTCATTAAATAAAACATGTGATTATAGTGTATAGCGATGGCAATTTCAGCAGTCCTGGTTGTGGTCATCAGCTTCAACTACATCCTGCCTCTTTCCCCAACATCTCTGCTCTTTAGGCCACCTTGCATTCTGCCACCTATAGCAATAGCTATAGCATTTAGGCTTATACTGTATACCGCCCCATAACACTTTGGGAACTTTAAAATGAAGCATTATTTGCATATTGCTTCCAATAATCTGAGTCCTCATTTTACCAACCTCGGGAGGATAGAAGGCTGTCAATCTTCAGCCTTGTCAGGATTGAACTCCAGGCTGTGGGCAGAATTTGCCTGCAATACTGTGTTCTAACCACTGCACCAACAGGGCTCCTTTCCTATCCCTGCTGCCTCTATCCTTAGCTGGCCATCTCCATCTTCCTCCTGCTGCTGCTGGCTCAGGATCCAGATGCTCAGTGAGGTACAGCTCAGAACATGCGTGGTGAACATGACAAAGTGGCTGAGCTTTGTCTGTTGAAGGGAGTTTGCCAAGTGTGGCCAAGGAAGAAGCAGCAGGATGAAAATGGCAGAGAAGCAGGGCAATAGTGTGGCAGAAGAGCCACATCTTTCCCACTGGTATGAGGAGTAATAGCCCACCAATCATTGAGAGTGCAGCAAGACCGGTCAGAGAAAAGAGTCAGTTACAAGTCTTAGGGCAAAGCTGGCAGCTGCATGCTGTTTGGACAGCTTGTAGAACTGGAGGAAGGCTCATCGTGTGCTCTGCAGCTTGTGGTGGAAGCTGCTGGCCCTTCATGAAGCCTTGGAGGAGGAACTTGGCTAAGTGATCAGAAGGCCTTTTGGTAGTTTCTATCAGCGCTGTGCTCATATCTACCACTTACTGAAGCCAATGGGTCAGTTCTCCAAGAATATATCCAATGTGAGCTGCAGATCATTGTTATCTTGTTTATTTTCATATACTTTTTATCCATATTAAATTTTTTTCTTAATTGTGTATATGGAAATTATTGAAAACTAAATCCTTCTGCAGTCGATTCTCCATCTTGTACTACTAAATCTTGATGTTAACAATGAGTAATCACATTTCATCACTGCATTGTTTAGCGATGGAAATTCTAGGCCAATTGCTGTCATAACCTGAGGACTACCTGTATTAATCTAATCCTGACTGGATTTTGGGAAGGTGTTTTAGAGGCAGGCTGGCATATTTTTTCAAGGGCGTATTTGAAAGGGGTTGAGAAGATTTTCTTTCAGTGCAACCGTTTCCATGTCTTGCCACCAATGATCTATAAACAGATCCTACTTCCTGCATCTCTGTGGCTTGCAGAATGTCTTGCCTGCAGAATAATGCTAGCAGATTTTCTTAGGAGAGTGTTTAATTAACATGTAGAAAATTCTTGTGGGTTTATGCATATGCATTTATCACATTAGAAACTTACAACAACACTACAGTGTATGAGAACTTCTCCTGCAACTGCCTCAAAAAGCAGTGCTATGAATAAGTGATAACATTTTTAAAATGTTTCATAAAACCCATGTTGTTTTCTTTTAGAATAAGTGATTTGATCGTTCAGTTTGGTGGTCCCAAAACCACCATTCTACCTGTGAGATTTATGCCATAGCAGCCTCCCACTGCTGAACAACAACAATGTCACATAATCTATTTAACTCAAGCAAAATAACTAAACCACATTCTTCGGAGAAAGAGAAAATAAATATCTCATAATATCCAGCCAGGATATCTTTCAAAAATATTTACTCTTTGATAATTGTATGTTGTTGTATCTTTATCTTGTACAAGATTCAGCTAAATCATTCTGTAAAATAATAAAGTTGAAAGTTGAATTTAGTTTGTGCTGTTCATGATATCATGGAGAAAAATAAATAAGCTAGAACAAAATTCATAAGAAATGTGTGATATAATTTCAATATTCAAAATATAACAGCAAAATATTGTACTCTTACTAAATTATTTTCTGTACAATGTACTAAAAAAAATGACTTCCAGATAAATTTGTTGGATTTTTAAATCAAAATTTCCATGTCCACAATGTGGGTTTAAAATCATACAACGAAATAAAAATATTATTCAGACCATAGCTCTTAGTATAACACAGATATATTGTAAATATATACAATATGCTCCATTTTCCTGGCTTTATTAAGTGAAATTTACATTAACTTTATATTCATGCTTTGGATTTCTCCAAGTTATTTCAAATGTACACTTCATATATTTACAATTTGATCAAATTGATATGTGCCAAGTAGAAGGAACAGGAATGCATCTGGCAGTATTTGAAGGGAAAAGTTGCTCAAACCCATCCAATGTATATAGAGGAGAACCCTAAAGGAACAGACAGGCTGAATCAGAGAAATGGAAAACATTTCTTCAGTGTAACAGTTCAATTAAATGTATTTAATCTGAAATGCATTTCTCTGTCTGTATGGATATACTGATAACTTTTTTAAAAAGTTCATTTCAGACAGTAAATATGGAGACTTCTAAAACATAGTGACAAGCAATGACTCACCCTGTCTCATGTCAAAACAATGCACTTTAGTAATTTTCTCATCCCTTGAGAACCTATTAAACACTAAGCAAATGCCTTGGAATGTAACTGATTTAGTGTTTAAATTATGTTTTCACTTGGCCTTTTTCCAGCTTCTCACTGCAAAGGATTACAGCAAAGTGAGATCTATGATTTATGCAGACAATGATAATATGCAGTTTGGTTTACCAGTGTCTTGGCTGTATGTATCTTGAGAGGAAGTATCCAAACAAAGCTTGCATTGATAACTCAAATAATGTGAGAAGCTCTGTGTGTTGGCTTATTTAATTAAATGTATGAGAATGAATCCTGATATTTTTATTTCTGGTAAATTAAAAGTATGCTTATTATTACCATGGGTGGATCACAGTGCTTCACAGTTACTTGCAAGATAGGTCAGCATTAACTGTATTGTCAATCCAATACTTTGCCTGAGTGAAGCACATGGGATATGAAGGTCTACCTAATAAAATTTCCTGTTTTCAGGTGCTCTTGAAAGGTTACTAAATAAGGATTTAAGCCATTTCTCTAATGAACTGTTATTCATGATCATAGTGCTCCTTTGCAAATAATGAAGAAAAATGGATTGAAATTAATCCTTTGTGTAGACTTAGTTCTTCAGAATTTTAGCTGATGTACGATGCAGTCCGTGTTTACTATACTTTACATATTTTATTTCAGGAAAATTATCAGAATATATTGAGGGCTAAATTCCACAAACTGGCTTTGCAGCTGCCTTTTACAATTAAAGATATATTTCCTGACTGAAGTCAAGACAGTGATTTAAAATTTAAGATTGGCTGTATCTCTGAATTTATTATGGTTTAGGCTATTTAATGGCATCACATTTAGGAAAACATTTGATTACTTTAGCACAGACATGGCAACTTTAATGTTAATTCCCGTTACCTTTTTCTGTGTCTGCACTATTGGAAACAGCATAGTTGGACAGTTTTGCTTAGGTACAGGAAAACTGGATTATTGGGGCATGTCTAATGTTCTTCTGACTCCTTTTGACTTTTTCATTTTTTGATTTATTTTTACATTTAAAAAATGTATTGTTTTTGTGCCATTATTTTAACCTTTCATTATGCACCAGGATCTTTGAGGAAACCTTTGAATCATGGGGATTTTGACAAGAGTATGCTTTCCCACCATCTGTTGAAAGTTATGCTATGAAGTGATAGTCTGTTATTCAAATGCAAGCATGAAGTCATTTGTCTGTGTGCATCACTTCCTTGAGCCTATCTTTATGCTGTAGTGGCTAAAATATTTGGTGTCTCCCACTGGGATATTCTATAGAATACATTTGTGTTTGTGGAGGGTCTTGCTCACTCACCTACAAATCACAAGATACCCATGAAGCAGGTCAAATGTACAGTGATCTGGTATCCATTTCACAACTTGGAATACATTGCCTTCAGCATAAGTAATACATACAAGTTGCCAAAACCCGAAAGGAAATGATTGCATTTGAGTACAATGCAGTCTTCAACAATAACTCAATGTGCATTAAATTAGAATCTGCTGGACGTATATGTTAACTAAATAAGTCAACAGTATTCACATGTCATTAGCTTTCTCTACAGCATTTTCTGTAAAAGAGGCTGTGGAAACAGCATTTATTCTGAAAGGCAATTTTGAGAACAGGAGAAATTTTATTATCTACCGATATGCCTGCTTTTCATGTGCTGAAGCTGTGGGCACACAGAATTGTCTGATTTTCTGGCTTAGTTGAAATTCTGTAGGCAATTTCAGCCACTTCTTGGGATAAAGGAAATATGACCCTGAAGTAATGAGATTGTTACATTGGAACAATCCCTTAGAGTGGACATCAGATAGAAAAGGATATCCTTTATCACCTTATATTAACATGGGTTCCCAATTCCTCTGACAGCCCACCTGTGCTTCATAGCACCTGCCCCCCTAACCCTAACCCTACCCAGTGGCATCCTCACAAAACTTGTCTGGGACTCCCACCTTTTCCATTTAATGACCTGCATAGTCCTGGGATTACAATAGCAACTGCTTAGTCTCAGCTTTACGACCAAATCACTTAGCGACAACAGTCCTGGTCTCAATTGCTGTCATAACCTGAGGACTATCTGTACTGTAAAATTATGTAACTAAAAGGCAAGCAGCATTCAGCTATGTTCATCTTGTTCTGTCCTGAGTTACATGTTGCAAAACATAAAGCAGGGGCAACCCCACCCTCAAAGCTGCCAATGAGGATTGTGAATATTTTGTTGTCTGCAGCAGAATAATATGTTGAATGTCAGAAAAGAAATATGAAAAATTAAGGGATAGTGAATGGAAGGGTGGAACTGACTGACTTGCATTCCTTTGCAGTGTATTCCAATAGAAGGGTGTGTCTGGCTAGACTTCTGGACAGAAGCAAGTCTGATTACAATGTTTTGTAAAGATTTTATTTGTCACTTATTCATTTAACATGGAGTTTTTTGAAACAAAACTACAGAAAAATCTAATTTGCCATGAATGCTATAATTCCCCAGGGGTCCAATCACACTTGGCCATTAAAGAATTCTAGTCTAGTCTAGTCTAGTCTAGTTGCTAGTCTAATCTATTCAGTTTTATTTATGTATATGTATATGGGTGCGTTTAGAAATAACATTAAATTATGACATAGAACTTATCTATGTATACACTTAAGGAATGTTTTGAGTTGATTCCAAAGTAGTTGTAGATAAATTGTAGTTGTAGATAAATTGTAAGCATTTTCTTCTACTAGATGGTATTTATATGGCTGTAAAATAGTTATTGTTCTACTACCTTTATCTTTGAGTACTGCGATAAGGGACACACTTCAAAATGTAGTGGAAAAAGCCAGGATAATCATTACATTACATTTAAATAAAATATAATTAAAATTGAACACAGTATGATTACAATCATACATTATTTTTTATTCTATTATATTAAACTATCATTTAATAACACATTTTGAGGTCTTTATGTACCACATTCAAAGCTTTCAAAGACTTTTTACAGTTCGAGAAATTCAGACTGAATACTTTAAGTGAACCATAATTGATATGGAATTGACTGTCCATTTTTGGGAGGGGAAAGGAAACATATTTCAGGAAGGAGCATAGTGATCAGATATATTAGAAACATACAATGAAGAAACATTGATAAAGATTTATAAAGATAGATAAAAATAACCACAGAAAATATTTAATGTGGCTTTCAACAAATGATATGAAATTGACATATCTGGTTATCGAATATTACTTAGCGTTTAAGAGCCCATTTCAAATATTGAGAATTTAAGAAGGATCATGTGATATTAGATTAAAAATCTACACCCTAAATCAGCAAGTTTATCTCTAAGCTGATATCAGTTGGAAGTCTACTTCCTCTGCAAAATGTATTAATTGGTCTGTTAATAGCAAGGGAAACTTGACTTGAAAGCACTGCCTGCATTTTCTTCCACAAATTTGTTAAGTTGGTGGGCCAACATTGTATTTCCTGACAGTTCTGTGCATTATATGCTGTACAAAATGTTTAATTTTACCCTGAATTCCCCTTATTTATCTTCACTGGATTATTAATATTGCGTGAAAGTAGTAGAAAAATTATGTCTCCATAAATGGGCATCCTCAACTTATGACTACAATTGGAACAAGAATTTTCATTGCTAAGCAAGTTGTTAAGTGAGTCACACCCAATTTTAATACTTTTTCTTCCATGATTGTTAAGTGAATTACGCAGTTGTTAAGTGAATCACACAGTTATTAAGAGAATATTCTTTCCCTCATTGACTTTGCTTGGTAGCAATTGGTTGGGAAAATTGCAAATGGCAATCACATGACCCCAGCATGCTGCAACATCAAAAATACATACCAGTTGTCAAGCTCCAGAATTTTGATCATGTGACCATAGATCATATATAAACAGTCATTAAGCGAATGGTTGTAAGTCAAAAACTGTGTGGAATTGTCATATGTCTATAGTTTCTGAATCTCCTTCCTCCACCACAATCCCTAACACTACATTTTCAAGCTTTTCTCACAGGGAGAAAAGGAAGGAAAGAACATTATTCTAAGCACTTGATTATTTTGCTTGTTCATTCTTGCACCACAAAAATTATTTTGAATTAATTCATTATATGCTTGTCATGGAAAAAAATTGCAGTACATGAAGAAAAGGAGGAGAGGTTTCTTTTTTAATTTAGATACCACATTTTTGTCTTCAGACTAGTCAAGTTAACTAACAGATTTTGGGGTGATTTTCTCAATTTCAGTTTTTTTCAGCTTTTCCAAAGTAAATAATGTTGCAGTATGTATGAATTTGCATACAATAACTCCAAAAATTTAGAGAGGTTATAATTTGTACTGTGTAATATATAGAGGAATGTCATGACAATATTCTTTCTGAAACAATTTCAGCATCTTTGACAGTATTCAGCAAGTATGTATTGTTTGTTATCTTGTGAACTCCCGGAAAACCAAGATGCTCTTTGACACAAAGTCTGGGAGCAGAGCAGATAGCAAATTTTTCTCACAGGTAGAAACTTTCTGAAAGGAAAAAGGAATTGATGTGCTGGCATGAACATAAGAGTATATTAAGTTTCAAAAACTTAAAGGGAAACATAAAAGATGATGGCTGAATTGAAAGCCATCTGAACTGCAGAAGACATGTTGGTTGAAGGAAGTCTGGGTCAAGATTACTGACATGTTTCCAAGTGTAGTCTGAAGACTACCAATAAAGGGTCAGCGTATGACATGTCTTGTTGGTGCAGATGACCAGCCAAATGGAGAATGCCAGCCAGTGTAATTGGCATCTTTTCCCATCTCTTAGTGGGGAAAGGTTAATAGGAAAAGCTATATACCTAAATAACCATATACTATATTGCATACAGGGAACTAATTAACTTACGTAACAGTAAGTAGCAATACTTTATTTCCACATACCTATTACTTCATAGCTAAAATGAAAAAGAGAAGAGGATGAGGGAGAGAAGAAATCTTGCTTGTTAACTGCCTTAATGAAATACTGCATATAGGTTGCCTTACATGTCTGAAAGCAAAACTAATAAACTTGCATTCTTTGTTAATAATAGCAAACCACAAGATTTTGGGTGCTATGTGTTGGATCATTTCCTGTGACCTGAAAGCACGGTGACACTATCTAACAGTAATGCATGAAAATTATTGTAAAGATCTTGCATCTTGACAGTTATTTCCAAGTTTTCCTTGAATTAATTAATTTCCGTCACTGGAGCCACATACAGAATCTGTTTTTCATTAAGCTTGCATCCACTTCTGTTCCAAGAGTCATTTTCTTCTTGGTCACTGCAAGTTCATACTCTTTCAGTATATAAGTGAAATAAGATTTTTCACAATGTGCATCACTGTACTGACTTACACTAAATACATTTGTCCTTTTAACATGCTTTCTCCAGAACTCTTTTTCATACTTTTCACTTTGCTTCCTATCCTTCATCAATCTGTGTAGTTGATTTAATGCAAAGCCAGGCCAACTCATTCATCACTGCTCAGAGGTGACCCCAAATTTAGAAGTTCCTCTAAATCAGGAGTGTCAAACTCGCGGCCCGCAGGCTGGATGCATCACATGCTGGCCATGCCCATACCCGGTTTAGCGAAGGAGAAAAAATCACAATACATCATGTGACAGTGCCGTGACAACGCGAGTTTGACAGCCCTACTCTAAGAGCTCCTACTTGAAGATAATTAGGCAGATGTGGATAATAGGGCTTTTTCATAGCTGTATCCTTTGTGCTAATTGCAACTCATGCCTTAGTTACCCCACGCTGCAATGTGCTCTTCATGGAATTACTGTTGAAGAGTACCTAGAAGTTACAGCAGGTTCGAACTATGGTGATCCAGGCAGTGATGGATGTTCTTTAATATGCATGGATGACCCTGCTGCTTCTGGAGCTGCTTATGTTAGCATTGTCTTCTGGATGAAATTCAAGGTTCTGACTTAAAAATTGTTAGTGTACTAAGCAAATAGCTGGCTATATTTCTTTCAATGTTTACTGCCTATTATGTGCCTCCTTACTCTCTTGTAATCTCTTCCTTTCCAATGAATATAAATACAAAATTCTTGTTTTGCTAGGTTATCCTAGCACTGGGGTGAACAATTCAAGGGCAGGGGGGTGTTCTGAGGTGGGTTCTGGAAATATGATTTTTCACTTAGTGACTAATTTGTTCAATAACCAAGTTGCCTATCCCAATTGTCATCACAAAATATGGACTACTTCCGTTGCATTTTTAAAAATTTCATATCTTACATTAGTTTTTGTTTTCTAGACATAAACCAGTAAATATTTAAAATGTCATTTCCAATTATTAAAATGTTAATCACATATTTATCCATTATTTTAAAATATGTTTTCTATTCATTTTTTTAGTTTGGCACTGATTTCATTATAGACAATATAATGTTTTGTTTAATAAACCAGCTTTCCACATTTTACATATCTGAATTGTATTTTGTCTTAGCCTATGAAACAAAGTTTTTAAGTCTGTTGTTAGTCTTTAATAAGTCTGCTGTGAGATATCAACATTGCACAAAATATTTATGGATTTTGTATCTATTATCAAATTTTCCCCTTATTTCTTTTTTTAAATTTTTGTAAATTTTCTTTTAGGTGCCTACCCTGTTGCATTAGTACACACTTATTTATGAGAATTTATCCAACCTGTTTACATAATCAACAAGCGTTATTGTTTTTTAAAGTGCATTCTTTTCTACCTTAGTATCCTTTGGATGTGTTATATTACTACTGTAGTGCTGGATGGCAATTAATGAAATTGTAGTCCAGCATGTCTATGAAGCACCTGTTTGGGAAAAATTTCTGTAGACGATACCTTATGGGCTTATCTGTAGGAAAGTTAAATTAAGAAATGCAGTAGGAAAGATCAATGTTGGCAGTGGTGCCAGGATGTATAAACATGAGATTATGAAGGCAAGGAAAAATGTTATCTATTCATTATATGCTATGAAAATGATGCATTTTGACATTCTCAAACTCAACCTTTTCTATCTGGAAGCTATTCTGAGCAAAGTAATATATAGACACTGATCTCACAACATTGAGAATGAAGTGTAACTGTCCAGGGTATAGAGAATATGACCATTACATTTCCCTGACCACTCTAAGAGATGTTTTTAAATTTAATTCTTGTTCTCAAAGTATGCAATTCTTTTTATAATAACAATTTTCTATCTTCCATTAGAGTGGTGAGGAAATCTGATATGCATAAGGATATTCCCTTGATATTTTTGTTTAATTTTTTTACCTCTTGCTACTTGTGGGATCCTATCCTTGCATTTTTTTTAGTATGTGACTTCTAGGATTTGAGTGTTACTATGACTCTCAAAATACCATAATGCTTGTTCTGAGCATACTGTAACGCGTAATTATTATTATTGCTCCGCAGCATGGGGGCTTCAGGTATAGACATGGCATTGTTAAGAAAGCATAGACTTCTCCAAATCAGTCACAGAATCTAATTTTTACATGTAATGCCACATAAGTGCCAATATTGCAAGCTCTATAATTATTTAAGCCTTTAGGATAAGTGTTCTCCAGTCCTACCCCATAATATTTCATCTGTGCAGAATGTAGTGTTTGGCTACCTGGCACTTTCCAGGTATGTTGGACTATAACTTCCATTATCCCCAGTTATCATTCAAAATAGTAATAGGGAATGATGGGACTTTTTTCTAATTTTTCCCCATATCAATCCTTTTTATTAGTTTATAATATAAAATACATACATACAAAAGCAAATAAAAGGAAAAATGGGAGGGAAAGGGAAGAGAAAAGTGTAGAGAAGAGAGGAAAAAGAAGGCATTGACTGCCGACTCTCTTTGGTTCAGTAAAATAAGAACTAACATCAAACTTCAACTTTTTACTTTTACATAATAGTATAAACTAGCCATTTCTATAACAACAGATCAATCAATCAATAAAACCCAAAATCATTCATTTTTTTCCACCTTAAGCACAAAGTCCAGAAGCAGTTTCCAAGTAGAAACAAAAGTAGTTGTGTTGTTGTTGTTTTTAAATCAAAGTAGTCAATTAATCTCTGCTAAATCCATCAGCAAAATAGTAATAGGGAATAAAATCCAGTATTTTGGAAAATCGATCATCTAGAGAAAGCAGCTGTATGTACATCCAGAAAGTGTTGTACTTTCTGAGAAAATGAAGCACAGCATGAGCTAATGCCAAACAGAAGGCCATTTCAGTTTCTTCAAATGCTCTAGGTTCAAACTTTGACCTTCAATACTTTTATCTAATTCTTCTTGCCTCATTTTAGTCTCGGAGTCCGGACACTGGATCCTCAGAGATTTTTCTATAACAAAGCAATCTTTATTCAGGAATTTATTCTGCATGAGGTGGCTGATATGGAGGGCATTACTGAGACCTAGATAGCTATGGGTTGTTCCTCTTTCAGAAATATGACAGCACAGATTTCATGTGTGATACCAGCCATGAACCTAAGGCCAGTAGGTAGAAGTTATGTCATCTAGGAAGTGTTAAGAGCATCCATAGACTCTTAGCTACAGATAACAAGTTGTGAGATCCCATAGTTGTACTGGTCTTCCTGTCATGCATGATATCCCTTTTGCAACAAACTGTTAGAATCTTCTTGTTGAGTTAGTAGCTGAGTCCCGACATTGATAGTATTAGGTGATTCAATCTGTCCTAGTATGATATTAAGTCATCAGAAGTTCAGGAGTTCATGGTCACAATGGCAACCATGTACCTCTCCCAGATTATTAAAGACCTGACAGGTTGCACTGTAGATCATTTTCTTTTGTTTTGGGGCAGTTGTGGGTGTGATTTGAGGTGATCAATGTTACCATCAGTTGTTTGTGATCACTTTAATATGTCACCATCAGTCCTTTTTCATCACTTTAACTATTTTAGGTTCACCAGTGCTGCTAACTGCCGTCAGGGAGGTGGACCTATTAGATTGGTCCACCCTACATACATAATGGACCTGAATATCTTTGTATTCTTCCCAGTGATCTGATAAATAGCTTATTTAAGCCATTGAAACCATTGATAGGGTCATCTGCTGAAAAGAAGTCTATGCTGATGATATTCAGTGTGAACATCTAAAGAAACTGAACAAGTAATACTATGAAAGACCTGGAAGTTATAAAGATCTGTATGTGACAAACAGGCTTAAACTCAACCATGGCAAAATATGGCTATGGGTTTGAGCCTGTACAGATTATATGCTCGTCCAGGTGTAAATAGAGTGTTAGTTGTAACTTTTAACATCCTTTATCTTATGGGTCCTGGATACCTGAACATCTGGCAAAATGGGCGTGCTCTGAAAGCATGCCATGTAATGGGTCCCAGAAGTTCCAATGTCTCAGACTTCCCATCCTTTACATTGCTTTGAAGGTTTCCCCAGGTTTGACTTTCTGTAGTTGTATTTTATTATCAAGATACTTTTGATTCATATTGGTTTGTCAGATCTTCTCACTTTACTGGTTTTTTTAATTGGTAATTTTTATTGTTAAGCTGTCCAGACTTAATTAAATAGTGAATCTATAAATTTAATTAAAGTTTGAGTCTTGTATATGAGTTAGAGATATGAACAACAGAAGCAACATGTGCAGTTTATTTTGGACCTCCCCTCCAAAAAGTTAGACTCCCTGCAAAGTTAGAATATTCCCCTCAAAGTTCCCTAAGAAGTGAGAGGAAATCCCCAGGGGAAATTACCCGTCTCTTCCTTTTTCTTTAAACGTTTCATTGCTGACTGCCAGTAACACTTATTGCCAGAGAAACCTTGTCTCCATAAGATTCATTGTTTCATTGATAAATTAAGATGGGATACAATGTATCCAGTGACCTCAAAAGACTGTGGAAAGGCAATGAACTCAAAGCTCTGGGATTGCTCAGATCTGAGACCATAGGCAGATGGAGACCGATTACAGATGGTGAACCAAATTAAAAGACATCTATGCACAAACTTCCTACATCCCAGGAGAACAGCAAACCATATGCCCCACAGGAAAATCTCTATTCGTAAGGAAGATAGCAAGCAAGAAATGTCCCTAGTTTCTCTGGTCATAAAACCATACATACACTCACATTTCCTTCACAAACATAGAACAAAGGGCTCAAAATTCTATAAAAACCTCATTAATGCACCAGTCAGTTGCCAGCTGCCCCAAACAGGGACTCCATTACTGTTTTTGGAATAAAAAGAGAGACCCCCTTTCCAGCAACTTGCCTTGCGTCTTGATTGTTTGAGCTCTTTTCCCATCTCAGAAAAAAGGGATGCAGGGAAATTCTCATAACAAAAGACTTCAGGAAATATTAATGCTGCCAAAAACGTTTTTAAGACTGGTCTCTACATTATCATGTGAAACTAAAATATATTTTTTACATCTAACCTAACTTCATTTTTTTCTTCCATTCAATCATGTCTGATGTTCAGAGATTGCCTGGACATTCCCCTGCAGTTTTCTTGGCAAGATTTTTCAGAATTGGTTTGCCATTGTGTCCTTCCTAGGGCTGAGAAAAAGTGATTGGCCCATAATCACTAGGGATTAAATCTCCAGGATTAGAATTCACTCTCATGGTTTCTACACCAAACTAGCTCTAACTTCATATATAAACTTAAATTGACTTCTTATTAGATCACTGATATACTTACATTCTTTATCCAAATGAATACAAAAATATACAATGATTTTTATTACTTGTCTGTAAAAATGTCTTACCTTTCTTGTTCTTCTTCTAATAAATTGGTAAACTCATCACTTTTTTGCATATATTCTGAATGTTTCTTCTTCTCATCCTCAAGGTCATACAAAGTTTGCCTATGAGATTTTTCTACCATCAGGAGCTGCCCAAGCATCCGTCTATGCGTTTCTTTATGTTTTTCAACCAATTTGTCAAGCTAAAAAAGTAACAAGGTGTTCAGTTTTAAACATGTCTGTCATTTGTCTAATTTTGGCTAAGGGTATATTATTACATTTATTATGTACTTCATTATTTATAAGTAACTTATCCATAACTTAGCCATAGCAAAAAACACTGTAAAATGGGGCACACTTAATTTAACAATTGTCTTGCTTAGCAGTGGAAATATTGCGCTCAATTGTGATCATAAGTTGGAGACTTATTTTTTATCATTAAAGATTTTGAACTACATCATGGATGTGATGTTTGATTTTATCTGATTTTATTTCTCACTTGTCTTAATCATACTTGTGCATAAAAGAACTATAACTTTAGGTCAATGATTAGAATGGAACACAAGCTTAGTTATAAAAAAACAAACGAACAATTTTTTCCAGAATGCCTAATCATATTAGGGATTATAGGACTGAAGGCCAAAGCATGCATTTCCTATTTCCTTTCCAGGCTATACTTCTTTGCTATCTTACTGATACACTGGCTTTTGTGAGGAATGTTAAGAATTTATCGTGTGTTTTGGATGATCATGTTGATTTATTCAAGTATTGTTTGTTTGTTTGGAAACACTCCTTTTTAACTAATGAAGTGCTGTCTGTTTGGCAAATTGTTCCAGTCGGAAAAAGGACTCATTCCATATAGTAATTAGTTTCAGCTTCCTTATTAGGTGATGAAAGTTCTTTGTTGCTGCTGTTGTTACACTGATGAGTTGAATTATTGTCTATTAAAGGGAAACATAACATAAAACAGATTTCTCTCATTTCTCATAGTTTTGGCAGAGTTAGAAATCCTTTGACCAAGATAGTCTAGACTTCATGATTTTATCAGATGGCCTGTCTGCTGGACTGGATTTTCTGATCGGCAATCTAGATATCGCATTTTTCTACATATAAAACTTGGGGTAAATTTGTCTGGAATTAGTATATATAAAAGAAGCCAAATGAAATTCTTTGTATATGCCCATGCACACACACACACACACACGCACACACACAAACATCAATGGTTTAAGCAAGTGTTGTCATTTACTCATCTTCAGCAGTTCAGGACAGTTCAGCGTTAGCCGAATGGTACTATTTTAAATTTTATTAAAACAAAACAAAACATGGGAACTAATCTGACTGACTCCTCTCAACTAATCAAATTTCAGTAAAAATATTCTATCAAGAACGCATTCGCCTTTTCAATGATACTTCATTTTAAATTTTGTTAACTTTTATTATCGTGCTCTAAGATGTCATTTTTGTCTGGAATCATTATAGTTAAACTACAATTTATGTATATTATGTTCAAAATATATAAAAAATGTATATGTTTTGTACATGGAGGTACAACTTTTCCCATCTGAAGAATCCCTAACAGAGGGATTGGCCAGTTCAGCAATCTATATTTCCAGAGGAAGATATTTCATTTCATACACACACACACAGATACCAACACACTTCCCATACTTCTACTAGTTCTTTTTTAATATGATATAACTGTAGTGCTGTTGTTCTTTTTGTATATATTTTGCACACATTTCCTTGTATTCCTTAGAATATATTATATGTGGTGAACATGTGACTGTACTTGAAAAAAAATCTGGGGGCTAATATTTAGTGCAAACGCATTCTTATCTTATGACAAGAAATACTTACATAAGTCACTTGTGCTCTAGGATCTGCATTGGTTACAAATAGGATTCTAAGTACAATTCAGAGTGCTGTTTTTAACCTATGAAACCCTGTATGAGTTAGTGTATCTGAAGGACTATGTTACACATTCTAAGAATTTTGAAGGTTTCACCCTGAAGCAAAATTTTGGGTGGTCCAAGAGCCAGTGTTTATTTATTCGGATCTATCACTCTAGAATAACCTCCCCTTGGTGATTTCATGATAGTTTCTTTTTCTATTTAGAAATACAGTTAAGAGTGAGCTATTTTGTTTGTTTTTGTAAGTATTTTGATTTCTTTGCTAATTTTATCTGTTTTATATACAGCGTAAAGTATCAGAAATTTTCTTGTGGTATGGTGGTCTATGACTACAGTACATATACTGACTTAACTTTTTAATTTGTTAATCTTCGAATATAACTACAAACAAGGTACACTTTTGAAGTTCGTCAGTTACAATTTTCCCTTATATTTGATGTGGAATAAATCCATAATATTTAGTTTAATAAGTCTCCATTTTATTGACTGAAAATGGCATT
The DNA here is from genome assembly GCA_032468155.1 of Oxyrhabdium leporinum. Classification (NCBI taxonomy): domain Eukaryota; kingdom Metazoa; phylum Chordata; class Lepidosauria; order Squamata; family Cyclocoridae; genus Oxyrhabdium; species Oxyrhabdium leporinum. Next base: position 91,849 of record JANHFL010009618.1, on the reverse strand, counting down.
GGATGGTCTTGGAACTCTTCTCATCTTTGCAGTGGCATGTATTTTTGAAATAAAAAATTATCCATCTCTTATAAAACTGACTTATTGTTATACAAAGTTCAAGGGTATTTTTTATTGTAAACACCTTTTATGCAGTAGTAAACATTTAGACTAAAGAAATTTGCTGTTAGTTGTTTTTAATATAAACATAAATTCGGATTTCTATGTGTTGTAACCAAGAAGAGTATTTACGAGGTTATCGAGGTATAAAATGCAAAGAAAAAAAACCATGGAAAAGTAAGAGAGGAAGGGAAAAAGACGGGGTATAGTGTAATGGGAGAAAAAAAAAGGCACCAACTTTCCACTCTCTTTGGCACAGTCGAAGGTAACAACATTACAACCACAACTTTTTGTTTTTACATAACAGTATGTACAAGTCATTTCTATAACAATAAGCCTGTCTAATTTACAAAAACAGAATCAAAGTTTCATTTTTTTTCTCATAGCAAACACAAAATCTGGAAGTAATTTCAAACTAGAGACAAAATTAAATATAATCTCTTATGTGGATAAAAGAATCATTTCAACCATCTCAGCTTCACCTTGCTTTTGGTTCGGTTAGTGTTATGGTTGAATATGTGAATGAATAATATATCATTCATTCTCATATTTTCAAATCTAGTCCATAATATTTTATCAACTTTAGAATATTAATCAGCATTACTTAAAGAACTTAAATTACTTAAGAAGAGTGATTTACATACAAGGTATATGTGAAATGAAATGGTCTTTATAAAATGGTTTTGTATATCTTCAAGGCTGATGAGTAACTGGCACCAAGTGAACTTTATAATTATTTTAAAAAACAATCTGTTTGCCCCTGCTAGGATCTCATTATAGGAGAAGAGAATGTGACACAGATTTGTTACTGGAATTCATAGGCAGAGAACTGGAACCAAAATAGAATTACTGTAATTTAGTAATTCTCAAATGCCAGAGCTCCCATGTTGTTGGCATCATTTAAGGTAATGTCAGCTATTAAAATATCAATGATAATGAGATCTAGACATATATATATTATAAATTATCAGATCATTGTGAGAATTTACTTAGCAGCTTGCTTCTTTTCTGCACTCCAGGTGTAATTCTTTCTGTTGCTCCTTGTTTTTGATAAACATCTAACATGAGTAACAAAATAATATTTTGTCTTTGTAATTTTGGAATAGATTTTTGAAATGTTCTGGCTGGTATTTATTAGACTCTTCCACTTCCTGAACTTTAATAAATATAATAGAACAATATCATTCTGTTTTTTTTCTTTTCAATTAATATTGCCAACTCTAGTAGTGTTAGAAACTCTTTTGCTGCCATATAGGATTAGGAGGAAAACTTATCCAAGATAAGAGTCCAAGTTATGTTTGGAATCTGTGATGAGAGGAATATGTCTATTCCTTAGATTATTTCTAAGAATTTTAGACTTTTTTATGACAATATTTACTGTAATTTGAAAATTTATTAATTATACAATTATATTTACATTATAAATACAGTATTCTGGCCATGAATTTTTGCCTGACATTGGTTTAGATCTGAGTGTGAAATCTTTTTGAATATTTACTAACGTTTCTTCTCAAACTCGGAAAATGCTCAGTGACAACATTTTGTTCATAATATTGTTTATGTTGAACTATAATGAACTACATACCTAGTTATGTACGTTTCTGTGAAGCTGGAACTATCTAATGTCGGTATTTTATTATTGTTCAGCTATTTAATTATCCATGCTGATTCTTCAAATTTCTATCTTGTTGTAATTTTAAATAAAATATCAACATTTTGAACAGAAGTGAAGGCTACTTGCTTTTATTGTTATTGCCGCTGTAAATATGATACCCTATTGCCTGTCAAAATAAAAATACCATTCTCTACCAAACATAGGAGACATCCCACATTTTCCTTTTCAAGCAAACAAAACAGTTATGAAATTACCCAGGATAAAAGTTCAAACCTAGAAGCCTGGGACCTTATCTTACTAGGAGTATCATAAATGGATAATCTGGAATCTGCAGGAATTTATTTGCAATCCTATGTCTGCTTTCCCTTCACATTGGCTGCCAAATGTCAGTCCCCCCAAGCCTGCAGCATCTTCACATTCTCTTTTCATCCAAAACTCTTACATAGTAATCTTGATATTTTATTTATTTATTTATCCCACCTCCATTTTCCTTTATCTATCTTGCCCTTTTTAGTGTAGTCTCTCACATACCATTCAAAATCTCTTTTGGTTTTTGATCTAATCATAAGTAATTTGGCAATGACTACTTCTAATATTTAACCTCTCCTTATAGCATATAGCCTAGGATTTCCTGATAGTCT
>JANHFL010009618.1:74047-89394 GCA_032468155.1 Oxyrhabdium leporinum | reverse complement strand
TATCTATCTATCTATCTATCTATCTATCTATCTATCTATCTATCTATCTATCTATCTATCTATCTTATCTATCTATCTATCTATCTATCTATCTATCTATCTTCCTGTTAAAAGTTCTGTAACTGATGTATAGTAATAAAGAGGTAGAAGTAACTATCTAAAACTCTTTTTTAAAACTGTTTGTGTGTTTGCAGAACACATTACATTCCAGGGCTCCTAAGCCTGCTTGTTTACACATAATTTGTCCTAGGATAATCCCTTGATTTTGCTAGGGCAAGATCTGCTGACACTGAATATTTGATAAGGTCAAAGGTTACCACTCCAAAATATTTAACTTGTATAAACAGAGACAGAGTTTGATTGTGATGCTGCTGCAAGTCTACATGCCAGTTGGCTGAATCAGCTTACCAAATTTTCCAGCTCCTAAGGCCTAGAAATGCATCCTGTCCAAGCATAACACTATACATGAATTTGTTTATAAAGCGTGTCACATATCAAGGGAAGGGGAAAGGGCAGTCAAATTGCAACAGAGGCAAGTGTCTTAGCAATGTGGAATAGTTATGGATGATCCCTTAGCTTGTTGGTTTTGTTTAAGGTGCTGACTTGATTCAAAAGTAGGTTCATTAATTGTTTAGATTTTCTATCTTTTGACAGCTGCATTTAAATTTATTATCTTTGAAACCCACAACTAAAATAGATGTCAGTTCATAGTAAAGATTTAAAGCCTGGGATCCTTAAGTTCTGAACTCACTGTTTATGCTGTTCAGAAAAACAATATTTTGCTTTGTTGACACTTGCCCTTCTTCAGTTACTGTAAATCAATTATTCATTTAATTCTATGATTAATCCTTGTATGCTTAGGTCCTGCTTTAAACATGCATCATACATACCTCTCCCATGGGTTTTTCATAGATATCCTCTTGACATAACGTAGTTTTGACTTGTATAGCATCTCGTTGAAATGCCTCAAGGACTTTTTTTGGAGTAACAAAGCCATACTGTGCTTCTAGTAAATCCAAGTTAATTTTTTCAGCCTTTAAAACTCCTATCACTTCATCCTGAGCCTGCAGAAATACAAATCACTCCAATAAGGTTAACTTTGCATATGAGCTGTCTGAAACAATTCTGTATTTTTTCTTGCATTTACTGCATAATTTTAAGGGTACCTCATTATATGACTGATCATTTCATCTGAAGGCTATTCAACATTGTTTAAATTTCATTTGTTACATGTATGTTTGGAAAAGCAATTAAAACAACAGCAGTTATATAAAGCAATGGTTTGCTCCTTCCCTCCATCTCCCTTAATTCACTCTTTACTCTCTTACTTCTACTCTTGCCACTAACTTTGGTTCTACCTATTCCACAGCTTAATAGTTCTAAGAAATAAGGGAAAAAAGACAGTTGTAAATAAGTGTGCAAATAAATAGTAATTTGAGTATCTTTTTTGTCATTCCTCATATTTTATGTGGGATTCTGGTGACTCACTGGTTAAAGTGCAATATTGCAGGCAAACTCTGCCCACCATCTAGAATTTGATTCTGACGGGCGCAAAGTTAACTCAGCCTTCTATCCTTCCGAGGTTGTTAAAATGAGACATAGATTGTTGGCGGAAATATAAAATTAATGCTTACATTGTAAACCGCTCATAGAGTGCTATAAAGCATGATAGGGCAGTATACAAACCTAAATGCTATTGCTACTGCTATTCTTTATCAAACTCGTACTTCTTAATGAGTCATACGTTTTGCAAAGTAAAAAAGTACTTTGAAATGACATTTTCATGTGATTTCCCCTCCAGCAACTTTACAACCAGAATAAACCATTTGTTGTTTTAAGTTAAGACAGAAGGTCCTGGTATTATTGTTATGTACATGTATTAGCACAACCAATGAAATACGCTGTGCAGAGAATGTGACCTTCTGTAGCATTCATTCCAATACCATATAGTAATGACAGTTCTTTAAAACAAGATTGGCCTGAAAATTGACAGAATGACACATGCCTGTTTATGATTATCTATATGTTATCTGTGCCAACATTTTTTCAAATATAATTAAAGATTTTCAGGACCTTGGATTTGTGGAATTATAAATTGGAACCTTCAAGCCACAGACAGACCCTAATAATACCTTTTATAAAACCATCCTAAGAAATTACCTTAAAAATCAAGTACACATATTTAATTGAAATTCTACCTCATTCATATTTGATGGAAATTTTGTAAAGCTCAACAATTTTAAAAAATGATTTATAGTAGAATGGATTGAAGGTGATTTTTTGCCTAGGAATTTAGATTGAACTACTCCAAAGTGAAAGCAACAGCTTAGTCACAAATAGAAGATTTTTTAGCAGTCTTTCTTGAGCAGTCAGAAAAGTCAGCTGGTGTTTATAGTTAAAGTAACTAGGTGCTGATAAGATAGTGAAAATTTTATATGGAAATAACACAAACCAGACACTAGGAGTGTGTTACAGGGTGAAGAATTATAGTAACTAGGTCTGGGAACCAAGATCTTTCAGATAAAGGTAAGATGAAAATATCAAATTTGGGACAAGAATGAGGTAACTTTGTTTAAAACAAAGCCTCATTGTTCAAGAAGTGATTCTATTTAATCTATAATTTATAGAATGTGAATTGCATCTAATCACTATCTGTAATATGCAAATTACTAGTTGGAATCTATTACTGAATTCTTGCTGATTCAGTGTAAGTATAATGTGTCCAATCAAATGAAAAGGTTTACTTGCATTATATCTATAAAGAAATTCTGTAACCCCACCCTTCTTTAGATAATTCTTTTCTGCCTCCGATTTACTGTAATTATCATCAAATCCATATATACTTCAACATAAGTTTGTCTTGGTCTCTAGTTCAAACAAATCCGCAGAGGGCAACATTGCCTACCATAGAAGCAAATTACAAATGTTGAATTTCCTTTCAAACCTGTTATTTTAAAATTAAATAAATCTTTTATTCCCAGAAAGTATATTAGATTAGTTTTATTCTTGGTAACTGCTACAAGGATAGTCTATGCTTCCAACTGGAAAGTGGATATGAGAACAACATGAAACCATTTTTTGATTATCATTCTTTATATGGTCTTATGTTACTTTCAAAATTTGGTTTTCTTTTAACATAAAGTCCTAATATTCTAATCTACAGTGATCTGTTAAATGAAGATAAAATTTCAACCACTTGGATAGAAATTATTCTTAGTCTCATTCTATGGTTTATATTGTGTCGATTAGCTATCGATATGTAGATATTTCTGCAGTTTTTAATATAATACTGCAGTTAAAAATACCTGCATTTAATACAGAATGTCTCAGGATTCAGTCCTAAGAGTACCAATTAAAAAGACTGAAACACTTTATCCTTGAGACTCCAGAGAGATATGCAGAAAATATCAAGCAACTGACAACGAGCCTAAATTGGATCAAGGCAATTTCTTATGTTCCAATTAAATTGAGAATACAATCTGGAAAATCCAAGAAAATTTATTGGCATATTTTACATGTTTCAAGTCTAATGATCTCATTGTATTTTTCTGGATGTCAGAAGAAATGTAAACATATCTGAAAACTTTAAAACTGGATATGGGAATTTTCATCTATTGTATTAATAAAAAAAAATCATTACTAAATGAACTTGGTTTATCCTATTCTGATGTGACTCTGCTTAGTGTTGATAGTACTGGAAAAAAGTAAGCAGACTTCAGTATTTTCGTCTGAAAAAAAGAAAAGAAAAATAGAATGGAAAAATAGATTTTAAAAATGTAAATCACACAAACTGCTGGAATATGAACATTATTTATAAAATCTCATGACACTGCACTGGTATTTTTAAGTGTACTATAAGGAAGCATATATAGGAATTTTTCAGATATTGGTTCTGAGGTTTCATAATTAGACTTTTATAAATGTCTACATTTATACAAATACAATATTTGTATTTCCTTTGTTTTATCAAACAAATAGTACAAAGAAAATACTGTTTTAATCAAGTGTTTTTTCCAGAGAGATTTTCAGTAATACAATTTGAATGACCAAGTGTTATGTGGTATGGCATAGTGTCATTAAAGCCCATTCCCATATCTTTATGCAAACTTATCTCATTCTAGTTTCAGATTCAGAGAAATATAAGCTTTTCAAATTATGTCGATATTGTAAATATTCATATCCTCAATGTAATTAAATACATTTCACTTAAATTCACTGTGTGCTTTTATTCCTAAAGCAGGTATGTTTTTCATATTCAGCATTTGAGTAGTATATTTTTAAAACTTTTATAATGTAATATTGCTGTCTTTATGATATATTTGTATCATATTTTGATATACAAGTACTTGATATGTAAAATTCATCGTATATGTGGAAGGTTCAATTTGATCATTATATTTCATGGTTTCTAGTGACAGATAAACCTTGTGGGGGGGTTTTCCTTAGATTCCCAGGCTATTTTTTTCTTCTAGTATGATGTCATTATAAAGAAGAGATCAAGGAAGAAATTTATAAATTAAAGATATATTAATTTACTATTGTTCTTAACTATGAAAAAAATAAAAATTAAAATAATTTGTAATTAAATATAATTAATTTCAAATCCTAAACTGCATTTATTTTTTAGTACAGTTTGTAAAAACAAATGGTTTTTTAGGCTATTATTTGAAGCTGGATTATTCTAAACAATATAAATGACAGGTATAGGTGAATTAAACAATATAAATGAGGGAGTGCTCACTTAGCTGCCATTGGATGTTATGACAGACCCCCCCCAAAATGTACTTAGGATGTAATTCTGATGGCCGCCTTCTCAATGTGATCCCATGACCGCTTTTCAGACAGTCGGCAACCAGCCTGTATTTATGTAGTCATGTGATCACAATTTATGCTGTTTTTGCTGAAAACTAGCTTTTATGTCTGGATTTCAGCAAAAATGCCCCATAGCAAACTATGAGTTTACTTAAAGACTGTAGTGCTCACGTATCAATTGTAATGGTTACTTTACAGCTTTAGCATTTGCTTAATAATCACTGCAAAAAAGATAGTAAAAACTACTTTATGAACATCACGACTACAACCACAAGCTCCATTAGAGTTGTAAGTTGAGGACTGCCTGCATTACAGAAAAGATTCCTTAGCCTGGCGAAGATGAATGTGAGGAACACAACTCTGCTTTACTCACACTACATATAAATTGATCTGAAGAACTGCTGTGCTAAACTTTCAGAATTTTGTTACAGATTAACAATAAAGTTTATGCCAGAAATCCAAATAATTCTTGTTTCCTGATTTTGTTAGTTTCAAAAGCCTTGACTTGGTAGCCTGCCAAATTTCAACGTAGATTTGAAATGTTTAAGATGGAGTTGCTTCCTTATATTTTCTGCATCTCTGGATTATTTTGTTTTAAATTATCTGTTTCATTCCTGTAAAGGTCTTCCTTCCTCCTCCGTGTTCCTAGAGTCCGTTAGATATACCCACGCAATCAAACAGTATAGGGACAACAGACAAAAAGAGAAAATAAGAATTTGTAATGAAATTAGAATTATATACTGACCTGTAACTCCCCCTCTAGCACACTCAGAAGAAATAAAAGATCATCTCGAGAAAGGTCTTCACCCTTTTTGGAATTGTTTTTTTGTTCCTTGTTTAATTCAGGACTTGTTAGGATAGAATCTTTCTCTGCTACATAATTTCTTTTTGTTTGTCTCCTTTTCATCTTCTTTTCCTCTGAATCTTCCATATAGACGTTGTTTGCTTTCTGTTGACAGTGTTTTAATTTGGAATCACTTTCTTCATTGCTATTTCCAGGATACATTTTCAAATACCTGAGGGAGGAAGATGGAAAAGAAAATTTAAACACAGAGAAAAATGTATATATAACCTTTTTAAGGAATCAGCTCTATATATGGATTTATAGATCCATATATATTATTTGAATAAAGTAGCTAAGAAAGTTCACTTTTATGTCACCGAATTTTCAGCAATGGCAATATTAGCTATTACAAGTTTTTATCTAGAACCTGACTCCATCTATGATGGAGATGTCTAAAGACTGCTAGTAGCTTTCCATAGTTTTAGACAAGTTTTTCCTAGCCCTTCAAGTGAGAATCATTTGTACACACAATATGAAGCCTGTCACTAAAATATCAATTCTCCCTATCTAATATTACTGCCCCAATTTTTGGAATATAGTACTGTTATCACTGGACTCCATAATAAATCCATACAGTGCTGTTCAGATAAAAAATAAGACCTACTATATTCAGGAAGCATTGTTCATTATATTACATGTATATTTTGGGCATAGAGACAATCTTGTGAGTTTATTATAGCCATCTGTTCATAATACCACTACTTTATATCTAAATTCTTATATTTATAAACTCCCTCAATTTTGTACTCTGACTGATCAAGTCCACAAAGGAATTAATGCCAGTGGCTTGGTCAGTTGATAGGTTACTAAAGTACAATACCATAGGAAAGACAGCCTCATATATGTCAAAAATAAGTTAAAAGAAAGCCATGTAGAATGTAATCAAACACAGATGAAATAAAAATATACTTGAATCTATGCTAGGAATCTATGCTGTGTGAGCATTTTGAGAATTGTTTAATGATAAGAAGCAACATTGAGCTGATTTGATTTTGATTTCAAAAAGCTAAGCTAAAGCCCTCTAAGAAGGATACAAGAATTTCCCATTTGGGGAAGAATTTTGCCTATGCAGTGAAATGGATATAAAAATCATAAAAGATTATGTTGCCATTTTATATTTATGTCAGAGATAATAAACCCAAATCTAAATAAATTTCCTGGTCATTTTGACCAGCTCTGTTTATAATTTTTCCTTTCAGACAAACATGATTCTGTTAACTCTAAGCATAGCCAAATTGTGTTCTGTCATATGTAAAATGTACAGCTGACCTTTAGGGTTATGCTAATAGGCAATATGCTAACAGGCAAAACTAGCTCCGTACAAATAAGCAGAGAAGTGAAGTAGTAACAGACTTCATCTTCATAGCTAAAATATCTGTAGGAATTATGGCCAACCATGAAATAAAAAAAGTCTGCTTCTTTGGAGAAAGACCATGACAATCTATATAAAGCATTATAAGAGGCATCACACTGCCAACAAAAGAACATATTGTCAAAGCTATGGTATTCCCATCTGTGACATAGATGTTGGAGTATCTGAAAGACTCCAGGAAGAAAAATGGATGCCTTTATAGTATTAAAGAGATAAAAATTGTGGAGAGTGCTTCACTAGCAAAGACATATTGTTTAGTAGTAGATAAAATAAAACAAGATATATCACTTGAAATATTAATAATGAAGGTAATACTTAAAGATTTGGGGCACCCAATACAATAGCAGCTTTTGGAGTAGATTTTGATAGTTTGGAAATGAAAAGTAAGGGCTTTTAAGTAAAGTTAAATTTTTAATTAAAATTTAAAAAGATGTCAGTAGAAAACAAGATGGCTAGATATTGTAACTAAAATTTCAAGCAAGCTGAACGTATACCAGACTCAAACCTATTAGCAACTCTGGTGAACTGTTTGACATTAAGTTACAATAGAAAGAACTTACTGGACAAGATTTTTCAGTTGTATCCCATTTTAGTGTACATTCTTATTCTCCATTAAAGTTAAGATTTGTCCAATATAATGCAACTCTGGAAGCTTAACTACATCCCAGTTCTTCCATTCAATGTATGATTCTCGGAAACCACCTGGACAAAACCTTGCAGTTTTCGTGGTAAGATTTTTTCAGAAGTGGTTTGCCATTGCGTCTAGGGGTAAGAGAAAATGACCGGACCAAGGTCACCCAGCTGACTTTGTGCTTCCAGTGGGACTAGAAGTCACAATCTCCAGATTTCTAATCTGATGCCTTAATTATTATACAGAGCCTATAAAATAGTTTATGTTCTTAGTTAGAACTATAGTTATTGAGTTTTTTTCAAAACAGTTAAGAACAGAATCTTTTAAAATTACCAAGTCCACCTGTTCAAGACATAAATTTTCTGAGAGTTGAACCTCTATATAGAAGTGCAGAAATAACTTGTCAAATGTACAGATGCTTTTTGAATTGCTTATTCTGGATCCTCCTCCTTAACTGAAAGTTATGCAGTACAAGTATTTTATGGCTGGTGTAATGAGTAAAAAACCTATGATTTAGAAGAGGCTTTGTCTAGTAATCAAATTCATCAAATGATAATTGTCATCATGTTTTATACTGTAATGGAGATCAGTATCATTTTTATTATTCTCTGATGGTAGTTGCCTTAAATGCATTTGCATTTTTCCTAGAACAAGAGTGCATGTAGCAGAATAGGATGATAGGATCACATAACCTACAAAATTTAAATATAGTTAGGAATTACTTATTTTATCCGCTCTGTATGTTACCTATAGGTTAAGATCTTCTCTTGAGGGTGTTTTTGGTTTCCTTGTTATTCAAAGTGAAGCAAATTGCTATAAAAAATAAATGCTAAGATTGATATTTTAGTTGTGGAATATTATTCCTCTGAGAAGCCTACTTAGAGTTTACTTTGCTATTGTCTTAATGGAATGCAAAGCCCTTCATGATTTCTTATTATAAACCCTCCAGGTCTTACACTTCTTCATCTTTTTCCTGCAAGGATTCCTTTTCACTATATGAGACACACTGAACTTGCAAATGTAATTTTCCTTGGATTAGGAAGCAATGGAATTCAAGCAGAGATCAAATTTGCCTCAAGGAAAAGAGAGGTGAAATTGCTGAATTCAAGGGAAGGAAAATGTGGAAGAGTACTGGGGTTTAAGTGAAAAGCTAAGCTCATTTTTAAAAACATTGCATTGCATCTGGAGTATTTATTACTATCTAACTCTTGAGATCTTTGTTTTCAATCATATATAAAATTGACACCTGTCCTGGTTGAACTGCAAACATCATAGAAGTGGACTCGGCTTTTTCGTTACACTTGTTGGAAAAATAATTAGCATTAATAATAAATAGCTATAATCAAATACAATAAAGGGATACATATTAGAAAATGTATGAATTAACATTTTCACATATCAATAATAATGAAATGCCAATTACATAAGGGTAAAACGACAAGTTTTTTATAACACAGGGTCTTGGAATTAAGAATTATGATTGATGTGAACTGAATAAAAGGAGTTTCACCAGGCTTGAAACTCGCTGGAATCACATTGGACCAACACTTCTTTCACCATAACTTCCTTACTGTGTTGTTATTAGAATAAAATGATATGTGACCCAAGGTGCTATTCAAAGCAATTTGGATGAAAATATAGGATAAAAGGGCATATCAATAAATAAGTAGACCATGATCCCCGGGGATATTTTGCTATTTCTTAAAAAGTTTATATAAGGCTATAGTTTGGAGAATGAAAACAGCCTTTCATATGGAGTTGTAAGTCACTTAGTGGGCAGAAAAACAAGCCATTATGTTGCTTGTTTACTTCTGTCTGGGCTTGGATTATTTAAGGGGTTTTGTTAACACTGTTTGCTTTCTTGGACATCTACTAAACAATTAGTGGGACAAATGCAACCTCAGATTGTTGAGATTTTAACTTAGGAATCATACTAAGAATAGAAAGTTTGTAATCATATATTGCTGGAACTCATAATATTTAATGTAGGGAAGACATTGGGTGTTGTAACTGAGACAGCACTGCCCAGATATAATTGTAATTGTAACTGTTTTAATTCTTGAATATTGGGAGGCGAGCCTTAACAAATACAATTAAGTATTTATAATATGGGTAGTGAATAAAGACATCTTTCTCTCCCCCCCTCCCCATTCCCCCCTCTCTCTCTCTCTCTCTCTTTCTCCCTTCCCACTCTCTCTTCTCATTTATAATAAAACCAGATATATAAAACTAATAATTAAAACGTTTACCCTTTATTCAAAGAGTAAGGTTTTTAGTCTGGTGGTTATTACAAATGTAACTAATTTTATTAGTTATTACAAATGTAACTAATTTTAAAATGTAATCATGAAAGAAATAATAGACTATGCAATTAATTAGTAATTTTGAGTATATCTCTAAAATATGGTAGTCCAACAATATTAGAATCCTCTTTGTTCATTATTAATTATTGTGATGTATTACTAATTTTTGTAGGTCTGATTTTTTATTTGATAAGTTGCAGCTGCTATAGCTCATTATTTCCATTACAAACAGCGATTCATATTTCCATATGTAAGTAGGAGATCTTATGGTGGATATAAAATTAAGCAATGTCATTGCAATGTAAAAGGATGTTTAATATGCATGTGTTTTCAATAGATTGTGGTGACTTAAAGTCCTAAGATTGTTTCCAAAGCACTTTGTGCAGATCTATTTTTGACAAATATTGCTCAGTAGAGTTGGCTGTGAAAAATATGTATCTCTCTTCGAGATACAGTATTAAGCGAGAAAATCAGTTCTGGTTGTTCAGATATGCTTAACCCTTGTTTTGAAAAGAAAGTGATGTTTCATATAAAATATAAATTTTATATTTTTATTGGTTTCTTTATGTATTTTATTTCATCTTCAGGCTCAGTGCAAGCTACCAAGGTTTAATATGTGATATTAACTAGTAAATAGTCCTGTGTGAGAAGTGATCCTAATATGTTCTTAATGGATATTCACACTTGGGTTGGTGGGAACAAAAGGTAGGTAGGGGACATATGTTTTGTCTAGAATGGGAGAACTAATTTTCAAATTTAAGTTTTCAGCAATTTCTTTATATTAGACAATTAGCTTTTTATACCTGTATTTTTGAGACACATGTTAGATACTTTGATGGATGGGGGAATAACGCTTCTTTCCCTTTTTAATTAACAATTATAAAGCTGTATTATAGGAGATATAATGGAATACAATGGAAATATATACTATTTCATATGCTGGACTGAGTTGCTAGTGGCCATCCATTAATATGCATGCAGTTTTCCTGTCTTTTTCATATGCACACTCACGTTTCAGCTGGTATTTGAACTGATTACTTCTAATCATGTACTTCTCAATGTACCTGAGACAGCGATGCTACTGAAGATATTGCCATATTTTAATCTATAAAATATCTTCAACACTTTCTACACTAATAAGATAGGACCGAAATCCAGCTGCAACACAACGTAAGACAGACAGGTGGAAGGAATTTCAGAGCAAATGGATAAGTAAAATTGTGGGAAATTTATTTTTTGTGTTCCGATGTTCTAAGCTGGCTTTTGAGACAATGAACCTGTTCCATGCACTTTTTCATTTTTATTAATGAATATATCCTAAGAGATATATCTAGGTTTCTCTTTTTCACTGCTGTTGAAAACAGAAGTGTCAGTGCGAAGACCAGTGAAGAATTGGGAAGATTGAAGTACTTGAATATTGAATGATGTAGCATTCCATGATATAGCATTCCACTATAAACTCCATGATGAAGCTTAGTAATGCTTTTCAAAAATATTTCTAGCATCTTCCATATAAAAATAGCTTTGTTTGAGAAAACAACCACAATTAATACATTTTAAGGATATGTTACACTAACAGTAAAGGAAAAGGTTTCCCCTGCTCAGTCGTGAGCTCTAACGATGCCCTAACAGTGCTCATCACTGTTTTGGAGCTGAAAGGTTGTTCAAAGACACTTCCATGATCATGTGGTCTGCATGACTATGTGTCAAGGTGCATGGAATGTTGTTCCTTTCTTGCCACAGTGGTACCTACGAATCCAAAAGTACCTTGGTTCTTCTTGAAGAGATTTCATTACCCAAATCCAAATAGCTCAGTCAATGAAACATCTTCAAGAAAACAACCATATCTTAGAAAGCACTAAGGATTCATCATTTCAATCCTGAGCTACAAAATTCTCCTTTATTGAAGTGCTACATATTTATTTACTTGCATTTATGTTCTTTCAAACTGCTAGGTTGGCAGGAGATGGGGCAAGAATAGAAGCTCACCACATAACACTGTTACTTGGATCTCGAACTGGCAACCTTCTAGTTGACAGCCCAGTGTCTTAATCACTAGGTTACTGTGACCTCTTATGTTATACTAGAAACAAATTTTTGATGATGTTATATCATGGGATAGGCTATTCAAACTTATGCTAAATAACCTTTATCAAAAATAAAACGTGGGAATTGCTTTTTAATTTCTTATTTTTCAACAGCATCCAATCCAAAATATTTTTGTATTTCTTTTTGAAGAGTGCCAATAAACAAAGGCAAAACTGAAAATATATCTTTGTACCTTAAAGCAGAAGGACATTAAAAAGAATAAATTTCAATTGCCCAAAATAAAAGTAACTGCTGTAGCTTAAAATTAGGTGAGACTTGAATCCAGATGTTATAACTCTTCATGCATGTTAACTGATTTTATGAAACTAGAACAAAGCTGCTTTGAGTTTGAAAACTGCTAGAGAATCAATCTTACATTGTCAAAATAAAGAAAAGAAATACTTTATTGTTTTATCCAATTGTCATTAGACTGTTCTTTATCTTTTTCTATTAAGATTTTTAATTACCATGAAAGTTTAAACATTCTATTAAAATGTATTAGTTGGAGAAAGTACTACCAGACTCCCCAATTTTTTGCTACTACTAACTAACACACCTATCTTCCTACACTGTATTTTTAAGGGGTTTCTATTAACTCCCACAGGGTTGGGGGTTGGCATTTTACATGTTTATACTTTGGCAATATAACTGAGACTGCTGGCAGTTGTAGTTCAACAATAGTTATAGGATCAAAGATTTTTCTGCCAGGGAGTTTCAATTGCAGAATAGTAGGCTGAATGAATTAATAGCTTGTAGGATATGGGAAGGCAGAGTTCATGTGCACCCCAGAGCATCTGCCTCCTGGTCATTGAGTCGAGCACAGCTTGAGGCTTGTTTCCAGAAGGCTTGGGGTGGATTTGGCAGATGAGACACTATATAAAGAAGTGCCTCATGGTGAAAACCATGAATATCTGCAAACCATCTGACAATTTGTTCTTCTGCTTTGCTCCCAAGGTCTGTCCCACAATCAATTTATCAGGCACAAGCCACCAAAAGGATATTTTCCATTAAAGGGATAATAATTCTGAAGTAAAAAAACCTCAATTGTTTTTTGGCTATGAATACCAGGCAAATAAATATTTGATGGAAGGGAGTTAGGAGTAACTTTTTTTGCAGTTTGAAAACCTCAAAGAAACATAGGAAAAGCATTGTAATTAATTTATTAAGAATTTTTAATCCCACCTTGATTATTTTTGTAAATAACTCAAAGTGGCAAACATATCTAATAATACTCCATCCTCCTCCTATTTTCCCCATAACAAAAACCCTGTGAAATGAGTTGGGCTGAAAGAGAACTAGCCCAAATCCCACAGCCGGCTATTATTGTTATATGTTGTAAGTACCCTATCAAAATAGAGCAAATCCTAATTATTGCAATATAAAACACCTTGGAGAGAAACATTCCTGCATTCTTCACAACTGATGTGTGGTAGCCATTTGCCCAGCATTCTATAATATTTTCAGCAATCGTGGAAATTTAAAGTGTCCCATATTTAACTAAAAACAAGACTTTAAGACTGTACAGTTTCTAAGGCAAGGTACCATGTTCTTTAGCCCAACAGAGTTCTTTTTGGATCAAATGTTTTATTGGTAAATATTTTAGATAAAAATCATGGTTCCAAACTGTGGGCTGAATCTTCCCAAGGCACCACAGTGAACTCACAGAGTGCTGCAGAATAACACAGCAAAGCTCAATATCTCTAAGATGCTGCCACAAACTACGCTACGGGCACTGTGAAAAATGCATTGAGACACTAAGAGGGACATGAACTGAGAAAATTTGGTGGTATAATCTGCTTAAGAAAGTTATCCCTACTCACTTCATTATTTCCATACGACTTCTGAGATAAAGGTGAAATGATGAGAAGCAAACTGCATTGAGTAACTTAACCTACCTGTAAGATAAAATTATTTACAACACTTGGGGAAAAATTATAATGGATATTTTAAATGGTGTCCAAATTCTTAATCTACCCAAATTTATTGTTAGTTTTATAAAATTCCATATATGCAAAATAGCCTTACATGTATGTTATTTAGTCAGAAATAGCAAAGAGTTAATAATTTCTTTAAAAATTCTTAACAGCTGGTGTAAACTATCTCTACAAATATGGATGACCTCATCTATGCCATATAATCTTAATCGTATCCAAAGACGTTGCAAGAATGGAACAGTACTAGTAATGTATACCTTGCATGCAAAGATGTCAGAACTAAGCTCTCCCAAAAGGCCACTTATTACAAGAATAAGTTAATTGAACTTCAGTTGCAATTATATTGCCACAAAAATGTACTCACAATGGCAGCATTTCTATCCAAAAGACTGGTCTTCATTATTTTAGTATACAAAATAGCAAAGCCGTGTCATTCTTATATATGCTTTACACTAAAATATCAACCATTCAAATATAATTTGATTAGATTTATGTCTTCAGCAAAATTAGTTTCCATATTGCCATAAGAATAGAAAATATGTTTATACAACAGCCTTTTTTTGTTGCGTAGAAGGTAGTTAAGATTGTAAAAGGACTGGGTGTGATTTGTTCATCTTTTCTGTTTGAGATAAGCAACTAGAGATTTTTATAATGAGATTTTTATAGATTGGAGAATCTCAGTTTCCAAATATATGTATAGAAATATTTTCGCAAGCCATTTTCTTAGTTTGCCTATCTGCATTATATCGAATAACAGTGATGGCTTATTTTTGCAATCTATTTATCTATTTATTATGATTCTGTTTCCATAAACAATAAATATAAAACAATTTATTTTACATTTTCTTTTTTCCTACTGAGGCCTCAGTTGTTTCTGTCAAAAGTTTGTTTAATGTTTCATGCAAACCATGAACTCTAGCTTAACATGTTCTTGATCTTGATTTCTCATTCTTATTTGTTAAGAAACAAAGATTTGAACATAAAAATAAACCATGGTTTAAACTCTCTGAAATTATTAGTTGCCAGTAGGAGGAGATACTTATAGTAGGATCCAAGGAGTTGTTCATCTGCATAAGCCAGCACATGATATTGAGATTATCACAATGTGCATTAAATATTTTAACAATATGAAAATACTGTTAAAAAAAACAAATCACAAAACTTGTTGATACCCCAATTAGATTTTGTTCCCAAGTTAAGGGAAACAGTTATAAAGGACACAATTCAGAATTCAACTCTTGCAAAGAGATATTTTCTACTAGAATGAGTGTCATATATCTTTGTTAAAAGTATTTCTCTCCCTCCCTCCCTCTTTCTTTCTTTCTTTCTTTCTTTCTTTCTTTCTTTCTTTCTTTCTTTCTTT
>JANHFL010009618.1:54959-73947 GCA_032468155.1 Oxyrhabdium leporinum | reverse complement strand
TATTAGGTAAATAAGAGTATGCTTCTTCCCACTATGCCTCTCTCCCTCCCTCCCTCATATACAAAGTGTCATACAGCACTCCTCATGAATAACAAACATTATTCTAGATGATACGATATAACAAATCAGTTGATGTAATGTCATATTGTGATGTGAGTCTTGGTCACCTCTCAACCAACACTTAAGTTTCATATAGAGATGTCTGATACACAGTTGTCTAACAATGCTCAGTTGAATAATTGGGTGATACTTTGCTCAGTTGAAGTTGATCTCCTTGAAAATAGAATTGCAATAGACTAGTCATCAAAAGGACAGTTATTGTGGGCAAATAAGGAGGTTAATACAGAGATTTGCTAATCAGATTTCACTTTAGGAATTTCATAGGGTTCAAGTTTCTCCCAACTGCATTGCATCTTTAAAATGTACAATAAAGAAGGCTAGATGGTGAGATGGCCTAAAACTATAAATGGGAATTTAACTTGCTAGTGTCTGTACCAAATTCATAATGAAAATGAAAATGAAAGTGCCATTGTAACTTTGAACAGTCACTAAACATACTGTTGTAAGTTGAGGACTATCTGTACAGAGCTAGGTATTCATCTTCCTGGCTCTAATTGTACAATTAATTTTCTGTTAAATTTCATTCTATTAATTGTTGCATGTTTCTTTAACTTATGAAGAACATTTTAAATTTTAATTTCAGCACATTGAGATAATTTACATATTTTTTGGGTATTCTGGGAAGTCAGCAGAAAAGGTGGAGCTCAGGCTAGTTGCTCACTATTAAAATCTATTAGCATTATTTGTACTAAGGATTCAAGTTTACCTTGTTTATTTTTCCTACTTTCAGTAGCAGTATGTAAACAACAAAGATTTACAGTTATAAACTGTAATGTTCTTTCTGATTTTTCATTGATTAAGAGTTACTGTTTCAGCAACATACTGTCTTTCTACAGTGTACACATTATGTTTGAGATCCCAAATTCAGATATTTTGTTCTCATTTCCATGTGATTCAATTTAATCATATTTTGACCAAATGAATTTCAATTACAAGATCCAATCTGGGTTAGTAAACTGGGACTAGGGATTTAGTCCTCTGAGCTTTCAGATTTGGGCTGGATTCCATCGTCAGACCTCTCTCTAGCATAGCAGAATTCGCTACTAGAGAGAACACACATACTAGAGACAAGTTCCCTAAGGATGGGCTCTAGCATGAGTTTGAAAGTTCGGAAGACTAACCTCTGGTCCCAGTGACCAACCCAGATTTGTTCTTATGTGCTTAATCTACTAAAATAGATAAACTGAATTGAATTTCAACCTGTCTAGTATACATTCTTCTACAATGGTTTTTTTGCTTACTTTCTTTTCATCTGAATGAACTCTGCTTGTTAGATTTTAGTCCTATACACATTTACCTGTAAGTAAGCTCCATCAAATTCATAATATGGTGTTTTACATATTATTGTTTTTGTTTTAAAGCACGGGTCCCCAATCTCCAGTCTGTGGACTGGCACGGTCTGCAGCGTGCCAGAAACGGGGCCATGTAAACAAGCAAAACCCCATCTCCAGGATGTACCCAAAACCACACCCCGTACGGACCGCAGAAAAACCTCTCTCCATGGAACCGGTCCCTGGTGCCCAAAAGGTTCAGGCCACTGTTTTAAAGCATTTTTTAAACTATTTATTTTCCCAACTCCTTTCTTTATTTCTTCTGTTTTAAATTTAGAATAGTTTGTTCTCCCTCGAAGAAAAAAATAGTCTTTTATTCTGTCTTCCTTTCCTCTTCCACTCTCAACTTTCTATCCTATGTGTCTTTTGGAATGGGAACCTATGATATTTGTCCTGAAGTGAAGTGGTTCCATATTCCTTTGTAAAATTACTCCTTTATTATTTAAGGATGGTAGAGGCAACATCTGAAGACATATCCAAAGGTTTTTAAAAAGTATTTGTGGAATGAAAATTCCAGTTTATACATGGTTTCCATTTATAATATATTGCAAGGAAAGAATTTTCTGAGCCTGCTATAGCATAATTAAATATATTCAGCACTAGATATAAAGAGACTTTTGCCATCTCTCCTGGTTCTCACAGTTGTTTTGACATATTAATGAAAAGCCTTCTTGTCAAGTATATATTGTTAAAGAAATGATCTTTTTCACACTGTCAACCAAAAATTGGCATCTTAAGATACCTCATGCTCTAGGTTGATTTTCCATTAGCAATGCAATAAGAGCTTTAGAAGAAAAAGAAGAATGTTCGAAGCTGAGTCCTACTGTATTGTAATGCATCTGGTATAAAGTTCGTTTAAACCACAAACTGAATTTGGAGGATAAAATGAAAATGTTCATAGAGAGCAAGGCTTTCTGAATATTCCCTATTCAAAAAAGAAAGCCAGAAAATTAAAGAGTTCCAGAGATGCTGAAACCATGTGATTAAATTAGACCTCTAACATGATTCCAACCAGATTTTGTGGCTTTGCTTAATCTTCTGATACTATAATTAAATTTGTTACTTTTTAACAATTATTACTCATTAAGCTGTGTAAGACCTGACATGATATACTCAGTTAATTCTTTAAAGGTATACTTATATAATTGCTGAAATGCTTGTTCTTCACTTTCTCCAGTAAAAATAGCAGTAGTCTATTCTTTACTTAAATTGAAGCTAATGTTATAAAATTGTCTAAAACGGGTGTCAAACCTGATTGCATTGTGGGCCATATAGTATTTGGATGTTATTTGCCTTTGTGGAGATGGGATAGTCATGGCCTGCACGGGCTGTATCCATATATAATCGGTAATAGTTTGTCAGGATATATAAATACTACAAGCACCTGTATGTTCAAGTGCTTACATACACATGCACACACAAACCACACATACATATATATATATACACTCAAACACACACACATATAAATATTATATACATATTCATACACCCATACATATGCATCTACATCTACGTACACAGAGAGACATGAATATAAAGGTTACATTTGTAATATATATTTAAAACACTTGGATTCCTTTTTTTTTTTTTTTGAAAAAATCAATTATGCATGAATTTCTTTGAAATGAGGTGGAAATAAGTGACGTATGGATTCGGAATCTTTAACATGAATGGAAAAAACCCCACTCAGTTGAATATATTTTTAATCCTCATCTACAATAGTGAAAAACATACATTATTGATGAAGCTGAATTTGAATATTTTTATAAATATAAAACTTATTTCAATTTCTTTCTAAATAAATGAGTATTCATCATATGATAAGTTATGAAACACTGCTTATCAACCTTTCCAATTTTAAGATGTGTGCACAATAATTCACTAACCAATTTTAAGAGACAAACACAAACTAAAGGACACTGTACGATGACAGACTACCAAATGCTGAAAGGCTAAAATGTGGCTAGCACTGCTGCTGAAACATAACTTAACAAAAGTTTAGCGGTATTTTAGAAAATACCTCCCCCCCCTATTTTCTTCATAAGAAGGAGATGTATTTTATTCTTTGAACAGAAATAACTACTTGTAATAGTATCTACTTCAAAGCCCATCATTTAAACTTATTGTGGTTTTTCAAGCACTTTTTCTAAATGATAACAGAAATATACCAGACCTTTATTTTTAAAATATTGTTCTTCCCTATCTCTGATATGTGAAAAAGCTAGAATAATTGCACTATGTAAGTGATAACATCTTAAAGCAGAGTTCCCCAATCTTTCCGGCTTTGCGGACCGGTGGGGCCGAGGAGATGGTTCTGTGTGAACGATGTGCCCACCACCCATGCAGATATGTAGTGCATGCACAGGTGGGGGATGTGGGTGCACAAGGTCATCCACCACTTCCGTGCCCCGGTTCTGAACAGCTCAAGGCTCAGTAATGTGCTTGCAGCCCAGGGGTTGGGGACTCAGTCTTAAAGAATTGTACTGATGAGTTATTGATTGGAATTGATATTTTTAGGTAGGAGGAATAATTTGAAATAGATCAATAGGCATGATTCCTATTTTGAGTTTGTGGTACAGGTAATCCTTAGATTACAACAACTGTTAAGAACAGGATTGCCATTGTGGTCTTAAAGCATGACATCCCGTGACTGCGTTACTTAGAGACAAAAATCCCAATTGCCTTTGTAACCCTAAGACACGTGGGTGATTAAGTGGGAAGTGAGCAGAGTACCAGGCAATGAGTGCAGAGATACCATAGTAAGTGTCATGGGGGGGTGGGTAGAGAGGACCTAGGAGACCATGCATAAACTCAAGGAAGCTGGGACAAGGAGAACACGGGTCAGCGTGAAGCCAGGGACACTTACAGAACAATTTACAACCTTCCCTGCCATTCTCCAGTTTTAGTCTAGAATAAAGTCACCCCTCCTGTATATATTGTGGATTAAACAGAAAATTTTCTTCATATCCAATATATTGCCTACAGTATGGTCAACATTATGCTGCTATTCTTTGAGTAGAATTGGATTACTTTTTGTGTTTTAATGTTGTCTGATATTTGCTTTATCCTTTGCAATATACAAAAAGTTTGAATATGTGTTCATTTTTCACCAAGTATCATTTATTTCTAAAATATTTAAAGTTATTACATAGCAGAACTATACTACCAGTAATTATCTAGAGATTATAGATATCTCCCTTCCAGCAACACCCAGCAACACAGAAGGGAATCTTGCATCCGCAAGATTTAGAAAAAGGCCAAGTTGCCCATACTCCTCCCTATCACAAAAACAACTACAACTAAAAATAACTAAATATGACTACAGTAGAACCAAATGAATATTGATAGCCAGATGTCAGAGAGAGTTTAATTTGAATTCCTGCATTAAGAGTACAGTTGAACTTAGTGGCTTCTAGCATAGTGCTCCATTACTGCCTTTCTGTGATTCTACAAGCCATCAGTTAAAGTAATCCATTAAGCATCTGAGAGGTACACCAGAGAATTAAGCAAATTTAAAAAAAGACAAAACTATTTAAATCAGAATATTAAAGAAATGCATAAAAAATATTTAAAGCCAGGGAAATTTTTTTTTAATTGAAGGAACAGTAGACCATCTCTCCAAAGAATAAATTCCATAGCTAGAAGATAACTGTTGAGATCTCCTGCTAAATACTGTAGTCCAACCAGCGGTCAGGGGTCAGAGAGGTAGATGCATATTAAATGTAGATCTATTCTTTTTTGCATACTTAACTAACAGTTGCTATGTTTTTCACCTTTTTGCTTGTTTGTTTCTAGTTTCATTAATTTTGAATAGTCCCAATTCCTAATTCTTCCTAGGTTTAATCGGAATATAGTTTACATTTATTTCTGATTTGGTAATAGAGGGGTGGAGAAACTGAGGGCTATTTGCAGTGCTGAGCCTGCATTAGTTTTGCTTATTTGTTTATTTTTGCATACCCAGGAACTGAAAATTGATAGCAATTTTAGCATCCTACCATTTTGAGGGAGGAAATATTGCAGATCAATATTCTCTTAGCATAACATGGTGTTATAAACACAAAAAAGCTATTTTCTCTTCACTTTTGTGATTATATTTTGATCTGTTTACTATTTATTATGTTTTATTTTTCTTAATGTTGTATATCCATCTAGTCTTTCGGGATTGGGTATGTTATAAATTCTGTAAAATTAATTTTAAAATTAACAAATGTATCACAAGCACAGCCAGGGTTCTGGGAGAGGAAGAAACAACTATTGCCTCATCCACTGCAATCCTTATTCTTTCTAAGAAGATTAATGTGAGCACTCTTCAAAAATTTGCCTTTAAAATTAACTCCCAAGGAAAACAAAAAGTAATTATTTTTTGTTTGTAAAATGAAAAAGACACTCTGATGAGCTTTGAACAAACTTCTGAAAACTCAGTTTTAAATCCTTTAAATGTTGTCAAATTCAGGAATCCCATTGTTGAAACAATTTCTGTTTATCAACCCTCTGTTGAATATCACTTTACTTAATTGCCTGGTATTTTCTACTAAGATCATACCACCCTCATGCTATTTTGTATATATGTACAGTATATATTCTATTATTCTGGTTATGAGAATATAAAAAGGAAGTATTTTTAGCATCACTGTTTGAGATTGTTGATCAGGTGCACACTTTAATTTACAAAACAATTTGAGTGGTCCTAATTGTCCATACTGAATCATGCAGGATGATAATTGTTCTAAAGATTTTAATTCATATGTCAGTACAGCATTGAGAAGCAATCTTTTTTTTTGCAAGCCACCCAGTGAGTTCTTAGCAAAACTGAACTTTGGACCAGAGATTTCTTGCTGTCAAACACTATTTTCCATTTCTGTGAAGTGGAGTTCTTTTTTCAATGACTATATACAGTCTGAATTTTGATATTTATTTTCTGGACAAACAAAAATAGTCTTCAGAAACCACAGAATTTTGAGAATCTTGAGGTTGTCTTGATGACCTTACAGCATTCTTTCATTTCTGGAAAGTAAAAAGTAACTGTAACTGTTATGTAAAAGTGAACTAATGGTATGGTAAGATGGAAGAGGCTGAAGGATATATTTTAAGTAAGTTCAATTTTCCATTCTATTAAAGGGTGTCAATGGGTTTGGAGTCACAATCTCAAATGATCATTCTTTACAACATTATGGGTATTTTTCCCTGTATGTCGATGATATCTGTATGCCAATGGTTTCTGAGAGATGTTGATGGTATTTTTAACACAATACCCTTATTATTTGGCAGATGAAGGGTTATGCAGTATAGAGAATATTACAAGGAATTCAGAGCTATTGGTCCAGGAAACGCTTACTCATTAATAAATACTTCACGTAGCAGAAACATTTGTATATACTGTGGGAATTAAAAGATAAATAATTAAATGTAATTTTATATTAAATAGCGCATATATACAGTATTTAATGTTAAACAGAACATTTTAACATCGGAAACATTAGTCTGTGGCGTCATCTAGACTCCCACAGAAACAAAATTGTTTTCCTTGATGCTTTAGAGTTATGTTAGGCATTCCTTACTTTGTTTGGATAACATTTTGTTGAACAATGCTTTGCAGTCTGAACTTCAAGTACTGTTAGCTATTTCTGTGGCTAAACAAAGTTATTTTTAGTGAGTAGGTCATTGGATTCACAAGAAAAACACTGATTATCCAAAAAAAAGGGGGGATTTTGTTTTATTTTATTTGTTTTTTGTTTTGTTTTGTTTTGTTAAATGTGGTTGAGGGGAGGGATAATTCATAAAAAGCTGGTCCTATTTATAAAAACAGATTGAAGGCCAGAATTTGCTTCTAAGATTCCTCTTTTAAGCCATTTATGTAAGAAGTTCACACTTCTGTTCTTATTACGGTCAAGTGACAGGCACAATTTTTGCCCTCACTATACTAAGATCTTGAAAGATGCAAATGCAGACCAATAAAAAATAAATTGAGTTGACTTCTCATCCCATGAATATTAATGATATTATACTATCTGGAGGAATCCATGTTATAACTCTTCCCAAACCAAAATACTATGTCTGAGAAAGTGTGGTAATATTGGTAGGAAAAACAATCTATTTTTGTTGGGAACGAGGACACCTTTTTCTTGCATAGAAGTTTAAGGCGCACTATTTGCATGAATTTCATAACTAGGTAAGCCAGAAAGACAGATCAGCTTTGGAAGCAATCTGAAAAATAATTGAAACCTGTCAGAATGTTATTAGAGCTTTTCTCTCTAGCATGGTGGTTAGTTTTACATATCACATAAAGACATAGTTTTATCTGTGTCTGTTCAATGAACCACACTGGTAACCCATAAACCATAATTTGAAAACCATAGTGGTTGGATTCACATGTCCCATTAAGCCCAAATCAAAGAAATTGTATGTTTGGATGTGTTGATATTTCAGCACAAGATATAGGTTCTCGTGGATCAAAACTGAGAGAATAAAACAAATGTTATAACTGCAGTGAGAACTTCTGAGCCTCTAGATGTTGCTCAATAACATTTTCAACATCCCCATCATTTGTCACATTGGCTGAGGCAATTCAGCTGTACTTCAACAATAGCATTGGAGGATAATATAATCTCCATTGCTGCTTTATTACAAATGCAATATTAATGTTTATTAGCTGAGAATTGAGAAGATGGTGCTGATGCCTCCAGATGTGTTGTCCATTTCCAAAATTCCTTTGGCCATGCTGACTGGGAATCTGAGTTGTGTTCAGTTCCAAAACATCTTGAATTCAAAAAGCTGGGAAACGTTGGTTAAGAATAAACCAAATGGCTCCATTTTTCTGCCAAAAAATGGGATGGGTTGTGGACAAGAATTAAGAGTTTCTAGTATATAGCAACTATGTCTTGACAAACTCAGTACATGAATCTTCAAGTTTATATACTCAAGCAGGTGACTTGTGATGGTGCTAACTTAGCAGGACTACTGTGTCCCATGGACACTTTTCAATTACTAGCAGTTGACTTCTGAAAACAAAACAGTAATTTGGGTAAGACAATGACTAATCTTTTTCCATTTCTGGCCGTGTGCTGAACAAGATTATTACTTGCTACTAAGCAGTGGATTTTGACCATTTCTAAATTGGATACTCTCCTGATAGGTTATATTTGAAGTAAACTTATGGTTGCTGCCTGCCAATGAAGCTTAGTTAATGCATAATATAAATCATGTCTTTCCTGATTTTGAACAAAATATAGATGCAGATTGCTTTTGCAAGAACACAAAAGACCTGAAGTGTAACCAATTGGCTCCTAATCTTGCATTCTTTAATCTACTTTCTTTGGAGAGTCCCTCTTTTAATTCTAAGTATGGGGACTCAAAACAAGGAAAATTAATATTAGAGCATTTTAATCTCTCAGAACTTCCATAACTCAAAGTACCTTTGTTTTGAACAAATAACTTTTACTAGCATAATTGAGCAAAACCTGCTGTCATCAACTTTCTCTTCTGTGAAACTATTTCAGAAGATGTCCACAAATATAATAATTTTAATACATTAAAGGTTTTGATTGATAAAGTTATAATCAGCTTCATATCTTTCTCAGTTTGCATAGTCTCCCTACCTTCCAGTTCCTTTTCCTTTCCACTCATCTCATCCCAATTTAAATTCTACATCAAGTTAGCCATTTTATGCCTATGATGGGGTTGTAGTTCATGAAACTTATGTCTTTTAATAAAATGATGAGTTAGTTAGAAAAGCTGCTACCAGACTCCTTGTGACTCTAAAAAGGAAATTGAATTCCATCTCCAGGATTCCTGGAGAATATAAAGGTGTAGATAGAAGGTGTTGTTTTCATGTATTGAATAAACTAGGGATTGAGCCATAGGCAGCATGGGATATTGTATGATCTATTGTAGTTGTTCTACAGTACCTAGAGCTTCCCAAATCTTATCATTAAACATAGGGATCAGATTTTCAATTTTTGGATTTATGTTTGCCTTTGTAAAATAAACAAATTAGTGTATTCTAATATTTGTCCTTGGTTCTCTGACAATACTATTCTTCGTTGCTATGTTTCCTGTAGGACTTGGAAGCCAAATTAATAAATAGGGGACAAAAGAAAAGTCTGGTCTTGCTATAAAACTTGATTTTCTCAACTCATGCTTGTTAAATAAAACACAATGACTAGTGTCATACAATTCATTAAGGCACAACACAGTAGCTTTTATATCACAGTTGCTGGAATCAAGTAACATGAAATCAATGTGCAACCATTTGACTTACTGCAGTATGCAAATCAGTTTAATTTTCAGTGTATGGGTGAATGAGAAGACGGAAACGTGAACACAAGAGTTAGGCTCAACAATGGATGGAAGAGAAAGGATTTTTGTCATTTTTCTGGGGAAAACAACTAATGAAGGCTGAATTTATTCTGTTTACAACAGTGTTTCTGAATTAGCATCTCAATGGTTTAAAGCCTTCTACTGTAAGATAAGGAATGTACCATTTATGGATCCAACACCCTCATTTTTACCATATCAGAATTAGTACTTAAGAATCATGAGCAAGCAAACAGATTATTTTATAACAAGTTTGCATTTTGTAAATGTAACAATTTTGTCAGAGACAAACATCGCCACTGTGAAATATTGTACCATATTATGCCTTCCTTCCTTCCTTCCTTTTCAAAAACTAGAAAAACCTTTACATGGAACCATAATAGGAAAAGGTGGTTGTCTATCATTGACTAGGAATCCAAAATATGTTGAACAGTAATTAATGTTCTCAATCTCTACATCACAGTTCCTTAAAACATTTTAGAAAGACACAAGGAAAATAGGTTTTTTTAGTTCTGTTATGTTATCAGGCTTATGAGAATAGAACCAGATCTCTGAGGACACTGATACCAAAATGCTTTCTCTGTCATTTTACTCTATGAATGTTGATGTTGAACAATGTTGAACAAAAGGTGATATTTATCTTATACAAAATTTCTTTCATCTGAATGGGTTGGGTTTTTTCTAGCTTCTTAAAGCTTAATACTTTTTTATTTTCTAAAACAAATAAGAAATATTAAGTGGATGGGGGAAGAGAAAGTATAGTGGTATGGTTTCACTGTGCATTTTCCCATTTTTATTACCATATAGCACGGTTGTCAAACTCATGGCATCATGTTGCTGTCACGTCACATTTCATGACATTTTCCCCATTCATGGAACTGGGGTGGGCGTGGCCTGCATGTGATGCATTCGGCCCATGGACCGCCAGTTT
This sequence comes from Oxyrhabdium leporinum, assembly GCA_032468155.1. Lineage (NCBI taxonomy): Eukaryota > Metazoa > Chordata > Lepidosauria > Squamata > Cyclocoridae > Oxyrhabdium > Oxyrhabdium leporinum. The sequence goes on along the minus strand of JANHFL010009618.1, from coordinate 63,249 downwards.
GACACCCCTGCCATACAGGAATATTGGATGCTTCAGAGACTGAGCCAGCTACAGACTTTGTCTGCAAGTCATGTTTAATGTCTAGAAACAAATCAGGAACAACAGTTAAATTCCTAGAAGGATGTAAAACTCAAGATGAGGTTTCCTAGAACCACTCCAAATGATAGCCAAAAGCATAGAATCATTTTAAAATTCAGTGAAATGCATCAAAATTATGATGACAACATGATGAAGATGAATCTTTTTTTTTTATTTATATGCTGCAGAGACATCTAATTCTTATAAAGCAGGTTGTAATGTAAAGGAACAGAAGCAAGCTGATTAATATTTCCTGTTCTATTGGTAATATTGATTCCTTTAAAATATGAATTTTAGCAGGTGTGGAAAAGCTCAGATCTTTTCAAGATATGATACCAATAAAGGACAATATTTGGAGCTCAAGGTTGAAACGAGGTTCCTTGGTGCTTCCTGAGCTTGGTTGTTTTCTTGCAGATGTTTCATTACCCAAACTATGTAAAATCATCAGTATAGTGACTAGTACAGATAGTTTGGGTAATGAAATGTCTGCAAGAAAGCAACCAAGGTCATAGACCACGAAGGAAACGCTCCCCCACCCCAAGGTATGGGAAGCTAACAGCGTTCTGTGCACCACAATGTATAGTCATGCAGCCACATCACCATGGAAAATGTGTTTGTAATGTACAACGCTGGCTCCCTCAGCTAAGAAATGGAGATGAACACCACCCCCTAGAGTTGGACATGTGGAAAACCTTTACCTAAAAATGAGGTAAAGAATTGAAAAACTATTTTCCTCCTGTCATGACAAGTAGCATTTATCTTCTGCCCTCTATTGTAATAAAGAGTATTATGTAATATCTCTGTTGTGTCTTATGATCTAATTTTATTGATTTGTGAAATATTAAATATGGCAACAGCATGCATGCATGGTAGAAAAGTAGCTTTGTTTCTTTTTTGCTGCTTTGTTTAGGATTTTATATCATTTCATTACCCTAATTAGGTAACATCATCAGTGCTAGCACTAGTTAGAGTAATGAAACATCTGCAAGTAAACAAGCAAGCTCAGAGAACACAAAGGACCCCTCATTTTAACTTTAAGCTACAAATATTCTCCTTTATTGATTTTATGGCAGTTAAAATTTAGAAAGCAATCTAGCTGGGTAAGTTAGTTTTTGCTTTCAATCTATTATCTGGAACAATTTCATTTCCATTTTTTATCAGCTTGATTTAAATCATAGTTAATTATTTCTAGGTCACAGAAATAAATACAAATGTTTGAAAATTAAGACTAAAAGTGCTGTATTATTTTTAATGTATGTTCTTTTCATCTTCATTATCTTTATTTAAACCAGAGAACACTATTGCATTATGCATGGAAATTTTAGCATGCCATAAGCCTTTGGACTTAACAATATTTTAAATTGTTGATCAGTATTACATGATTTCAGGAAAGTAAATATTAAAATACTACTAATTTAATGAAGCTAAAATTCTTTTAGTGAAGCCTGCTTATTTTGAGTTTTTCATTTCTAAAATCATGTAGATTTACAATATATATAAAATCATAGAATGTAGAAAGTTAAGTACAGTATTTGTTTGCTTCTTGAGTGAAATTGTTTTCTTAATGTATTTAAGAATCTATAGGCAGAATATATTTCATGACATAAACAATAAAGCCTTGACTAGCAAGAAAACTGGGGATACAGTAGATCTGTTTAGGCATTAATCCATTGTTCCTGGTATTTAAGTGTTTTTTACAGTGAATTTTCAGGGTATTAGGCAGGAGACTTTCCTGTCCTACCTGGATGCAACTGGGAATTCCTGCACACAAAATGTAAGTTGTAACATTGAGCTATAATTATTGCCTTTGCCTTCTGCTTTCTCATGCATTTCACAGGGTATATTTGCATAGCTTGGATTTTTATGCTTGTTCCTGGGAAACATTTTTGTTGTTGTTAAATGCAGATTTGCACTTTATTGTTAACACATTTGATGAACTTTTAATGTCATTCAAGTTTTTTGCTCAGCCACAGAAACTTGCAAGTTTTGTGTAAATGAAGTGCTGTATGTGTGTGCATGTATTGATTATATTATATGAAAACTATTCCACAATGTAGATTTGTGATTTATAAACTAATAGTGCATGAATGTTTCCAGATCACAATTATCTATTGTAGTGTTCTTATCTTCATATATAATAAAAGCTGTATAGTTTGGCAAATAAATAATTGCTTCAGGATGTATCAGAATGAGGTGACTGTCGGTTTGACTTGTTGGTGACTCATAACTTCTGTAGCCTGGCATTAACAACTATAATTTTCTTCCACGATGAGCATTTTGTGAAAGTGAAAAGACCAAATTACATTAATGTGCATAGTGTATACACACTACACTGTTTTATGTAGAAATTGAGAATTCTGTACAAGGTATGAACCCCCAAAATGGAACGTAATATTTCTTTAAAAGCCTGTTTCCATCCTCTAACGTCCTATTTACCTATAGCTGTCTATATCCCTTTCGTCTAGGTCAGATACCTATATCATTGTTTCTTTATTTGCCTATTTATGTTCTCTTTCTCTTTCAAGCATATATTAGCCAAACTTTTTGCTAGTAATCCTTTGGGTTTTTTTACTAGCTGCGACTAGAATGACATGACTGCAGATAGTGCTTATAACATTCCTTCTGACTTAAAGAGAATGATTATCCCACTGTGCAAAGGGTTTTGTGTTTCTAAAGGAAAATAGGAACTTTTCCAAGAAATGAGTCATGTTGTTTTATTATTTTCTCCACCGCCAGGTAAATACAGGCAGACATGATACATTTTCATCCCAGTGTGTAGCATTTCTGCTGTTCTACTTATTATTCAAATCTCAAGGAAGCCTTCTAACCTCTTAGAAGAGTTAAAACCTGCTGCATCCCCAAGACACACATAGTATATTCTTTATTCATGACACATTTCTTGGAAAGGAAGTAAATGGTTGTTCAAAACAACTATATTTTGTTAGTAGTAGTATTTAATATTAGAGTGGGATCCTGGTATTTTTTTGGAAATGGACTGTCTTCTTAGTAAGTTGTGTGCCTCTTGAGGTCATTAGCTGGGGAGAAATATTTTACAATATATTTGGAGCAGCCTCTAGGTCATTTTCATTTGTACATTTTTTCTGTTTAAAACTTGGTAGCTTTTCAGTAAAGCATTTTATATCTTCTGTAGTCATTTTCATAGGTTCAAGTCTCATATTAGTAGAGACAAAGCAGATGAGATACAAACAGTGGGATTCTCAGAGACTGTTCAATTCAAGCTAATCTTTCATTTCAGTGAATAATTTTCATCCAAATGAAATGGCAAAGTAGGTTTTTCTTTAAATGCCCTTTGTTGTTCTCTGAAAAAGCATCATTTGGTGTAAAACATCAGATCCTGGGTCTTAGCTTTAGAAAATCCATAGTGGCATCTCTTATGTTTCAGCACTTAGCTTCATATACTCTCTGTTCTGTAGATATGCCTTGATCATTATTTACTTCTTGATCATTTTTTTCTCTGCCATTCTCTTTTTGTTCCATAAACCGATTTTTTTATCTCTTATATCCTAAAAAGATAAATAGTTCGTAATGTACTATTTCTTTTTCCAGAGAATTTACTCTCCACCCTACATAGGATATAATTGTTTCTTCTAAGATCTATATTCTTCTTGATTTATTGTGATAATCAGTCTTCTATTTTGTGCACTGTGTCTCCCTATGTGCATTGTAAGGTACAGCTAGGGATTGGTCAAAGATACTCATCTTACTCCTCATTACAACATTTTGTCATACACATAGCACACCCATGCACTCTCTAGTTGTAATAAATGTATCAAATAATCTATAATTCTCTTTCATATTTCGGAAAGCATAGTTTGAGGGGAAAAAATCAGATTAGTTTTAAGGAAGGAGTTCGTGGCAAAAGCAAGATTCAAATCATTTTAGTGTTCTGATCAATAAATTCACTTTCAATTAACAATTATTCTTGTTGAATATCTTTAAATATTATTCCAAACCCACTATCATTTTTAAGGTTTCTTAACTGGACCAGGAACTGAACAAAACTGGGAAGAAAAAAACCCTGAAAGATCAGCCAGGGTACTAGTGCCAACAACTTTCTAAGTCATAACAAACCTTAATCTTGATTATTTTGCAGGACATAAACAATATTTCATTCTTGGGGTCAAAAATGTGCTCGTCATTTTGTGGAACAAATTTTGTAGACAATTATCAATGAAGTACTTTACAAAACATGCTTTATCCAGTCCTAAGTAAATCTCACAAGGCTTTAAATAATTTTAATGTAATGTTCCCACATGAGAATAATTAGTAGTTTGTGCTCATTTTATTAACTACACTACTGGCACAGGTTATATTAAGATTAGAATTACATGAATTTTTCTCTTCATTTACAAAAACATTTTTGGAAGTAATTTTGTAATGGACTATGTTTATTAATTCTGTGTGTACTGATCCCTTTTAAAATTAAATTCACTCAGTCTTTTCTTGCCAGTATTATACAAATGTGAGTGAATTGCACTTCTTCCATATAACCATATTTATTTCTTTGTAGATTATTTTATTCCTTTTAATTTATTATCCTATTTTGAACCTAGCTCTCTGTAAAAGACTCTACAGTGTCAATAAGTACACCATTGGGAGACCTGAAAAATGAAGTTAGGGACAAATTATAATGGAGAAAATATGTGTGTGTTCATGTTCATATAGATGATGACACAAGTTGATCAATCAGTCACTTAATCAATGAATTTCAATATTAATTTTATTAAGAATTGTGAATTATAATTACAGTAGTCACTCAATCAATAAAGTTACCTTTGTTCATTAAGTTGAGATGTGGTGTAAAGTGAGAATAAAAAGAACTGTCATGAAACATGGGATGAGATTATTTAAAAGATAATTTCATCTCATTGAACAGGATATTGAACTAGAATTGCTTTTTTGTTTGCAAGTTGCTCAAGCCTTTTAACAAATAGTTCCTATGTGTTATTTCTGATTTTTCTGTTTAGCTATATTCAAATTACTTACTACAGATTAGTTTTGCTTAATGTATTTTCTTTAAGTTTATGGCCAATAAACAAAAACTACAGCAAATTAATTTTTACTTGGCCATTATCTTTCTTCAGTGAATGCTTTTCTTCCAATTGCTAAATATAATGTAGAAGGAAGAATTGGAAGAATCCCTTTTGGAAAATCTTTGGAGCCAGATATATAAAATGTAAAATACATTTGCAGGAATTTAAAATTGAAATTAATACATCTGAAAATATTATGTCATATGTATTGGATCCTCGAAGTTTGTTTAAAAAAGGAAGGATGCTTAATTTCTTCTGTTGGTGATTTAAGTAATTTGAATGGCCTTTAGCTCATAGGAATTCTCTGGTTTGGTTATAGCTTTGTCTTGATTTCAAGACAAAATTAATATATTTATATATGTGTGTGTGTTTATATTGTTTGGTTTATATAAATATATTCCTAAAATATGGAATGTGCTATCTCATGAAGAGATTTTAATTTAACTGGAAAGACAGTCACTTTTCTGATTTTAAGAAATGGTTTCAAGATATTAGTTTGTTTTCTTTATGGTGTGGGTTAAATGATAAGTTTAACAACATAATTAAATTCTTATAAATAGCAATGCTCGTCATATGGAATTTCTGTTAATGTTTTTGTTACATTTAGCTATATATTACTATAATATATTTTATTTCTTCCAATCTTTTCTTTACTGTTTAATCATTACTGAAAATACATAGTTTTTATTTTTTATTGCACCATTTAAAATATATATATATAGGAGGAAGTTCTATTAATTTTGTCACCTTAATGCAGAGACTGAGAGAAAAAAAGTGCTCAAAAATCACTAGTATGAATGGAAAATGTGGAAACTTCAGTTACATGCACTAGCTTCTGTGTTAGATGTTTAACCTATGACACTCAGTATTTTCTTTATTAATTTAAAGAGAATCTTAAGGTTACAGAAATTGATCTGACCTCCAGCAAAGGTCAGGATGTTCGAGGAATCCAATTTCCTTTCTTTCACAAACATATGTTTTAGTAAAAAAATATGAAAACATTTGCTTTGTATTCTTCACTTTTATGTCTGAACTTGATAAAGACACTCAAGTATACTTTGTATTTAACCATATTTTCCAAAATGTGCAGGAAATACAGTAAGAATGAAGAAAGATAGTGAAAATTCAATCTGTGGAACAAATCTCCAGATGTTTACTAATGGCTTCCAAAACATACAGTTAATTTCTACTTGTGACAAGAATTTTTAAAGTAGACCTCAAGCCTTTCATTGCAAAATAACAGAAACTACCTTCTAACGTAATGCACATGCATTTAATATAGTTATTATTCATGCTTGGAATACTTAATTTCATAAATGGTTTTTAAAGCATCTCATTTACATAATCTGTTCAATGCTGCTGCTGCTGTTTAATTAAATATTGTATTCATTAGAATTATGCTTTAAATATACTGATTCCCTGTTTTGTATGTGCTTCCTGGGATACATAATCATTTCAACATCTACATGCAATGGGTGATATCATCCAACACCATGAGATAAGCTATCATTATGCTTATGATACCCAACTTTACATCTCCTTACTTGGTTTTCCAAGTGATGCTGGAGGTTGTATGGATATGGATAGGTAGTAATTGTGCTATGAAAGCTTTTGCACAATGTCATGTTGTATACCAGTTGTGCACTTTTCTAGAATTGGAGGCCCACTCATGGCCTAGCCATCTCCCTTGTGGATTATTGCAATACACTCTACATGGGGCTACCCTTGAAAAGTATTCAGAAGCAGCAACAGATACGGAATGCAGCTATGCAGAGAGTTCTAGAGGCCTTCCAGGTGGCATATGTTATACAGCTGTTATGCAAACTGCATTGTTTGCCAGTTTGCTTCAGGGTTCAGTTCGGGCTGTTGCTTTAAAGCCCTTTATGGCATGGAACCAGGGTATCTGTGGAACTATCTAACCCTGATGGAACTAACCCAATCATTTGTTCCAACTAAAAGGGCCTATTTTGGATCCCATTGGCTAAAATATACAGTGCACTTCAGAAGGAAAGCCTTTTCTGCTCTGGCCCCCACCCTCTGGTATATTCTCCCATCAGAAATGAGGTCTGCCCCTACACTACTGGAAGAACTTGGCTTTGCTGGAAGAACTTGGCTCTACTGCTTGGCCTGGGGCCCTGACAGGAGCTTGCTAGAACATAGAATCAAGTCAGGAATCCAGTCCCTTTTTGAAAACCTCCAGAGATGGAGCATCTACAACTCTGGGAGACAAGCTATTCAATTGATTAATATTCTCACTGTTAGAAAATTTTTCCTTACTTCTAGGTTGGATCTAGATGTAAGCTTTAACAAGCTTCCACCCATTACTTCTTGTCTGTTCCTCTGGTACTTTGGATAAGTCAATCTCCTCTGTAACAGCACTTCAAGTACTGGAAGACAATTATCATGTCTCCCCAATCCTTTTCAATAGGCTAAACATATCTAGTTCCTCAGCCATTCATCATACGATTTAGCCTCCAGACCCTTTATCATCTTTGTTGCTCATCTCTGCACACTTTCTAGGGTCTCAGAGGGTTTATTTATTGTGCTATATTGGGGAGGGGGGGCGATCTGATGGTATAAAGAAGATTTATACCATCATCTAGATTTTTAACTTTTAACTTTTTCTTATTATAATTTTAATTATTTTTTAAAGTACTGTTTAACTATTTATTACATTGTAAGCTTCCCAAAGTCACTGTATCAGTGAGTTGGGCGGCATAGAAATTAATTAAATAAATAAATAAATAAATAAATAAATAAATAAATAGCTCTCAACGTATGATTGATTAGCAACCATTTGAAGTTATAACAGCCATCTCAAAAGGTACTTACAATCCAATTTTGAAGTTACAATAGACCCCCTGATCATGTGATCACATGTTTCAATGCTTGGCAACAGACTCATGTTTCCATTTTCAGTGTTCCTATGCTCATGTGACCACAGTTTTTTTCAGTTTTTTGCTGGAAACCATCATGGGGCTGCCTTTGAAGAGCATCCTGAGGCTCCAGTTGGTGCAAAATGCAGTGGTCCGCATGGTTTTGTGCAGATCCCAGTGTGCACATGTATCACCTCTCCTGCCAGAGCTGCATTGGTTGCCGATTTGCTTCCGGGTGCAATTCAAGGTGCTGGTTGTCACCTTTAAAGCCCTTCATGGCTT